>JAOXNR010052489.1:0-16416 GCA_028571225.1 Parsonsia alboflavescens | reverse complement strand
TATTTTCATGCATGTAATCCGGCTTTTATGGAGAGAGAGTAGTAGTACGAGGCATCATTGACTTTACAAGTTCCTCGTCTTGGGAGAGACAGAAAAAATAATAATAATAATTAAATTCATAGTATCATAAACAGTAAACTAATACTCCCTCTTATTAGAAATAAAGAATTTGGATCTCCTGTTATATGTTTGTGTGTTAGATTAATAAAATATTAATAAAAATCTTATTCATAGTTTTTATTTATTATCTTTTAATATATTTTAATATTAAAACCTAAAAAGATAAACTAAACTAAATCTTAGGGGAATATTATCTTCTTAGGGACACGTATTAAATTTTTTTACTGGTGTAGACACAATTATGTAACCGGAAATCTTAAGCTGAAACAAAGTGTAAAAAAATTGTATTCCCTTAGTTCAGTTAGGACTTGAATTTGTTTGATTTGCATACATTTAAAGAAAAATATTTGACTTTATTAATTTTAACATTGTAAATGTGTTAATAAAAGTTTAATTAAATTAAGAAATGAGGATAACTCAAAATGAAAAATGGAGCATTCAATTCCAAACGAAGGAAGTATTTCTTTTGGTTCAATTTAACAAGAATTAGAAACGAGATACTTATTGGGGAAAATGTTATTTTCATTTTTTTTTTCCATCTATGTTTTTAATAAAATGATATATTGATTGTAATATAATTACACTCTCCCAATGAAGAAAAAGAAGTGTAAAAAATGTATAATAAATTTTTAGTATTTTTATATTGGAAATAATAAACAGAATAAAATAATGATGAGAAAATTAAGAAGAGTGTAATATGAAGTTAATAAATACTTCATTAATTTTATAAAATAAAAAACACTAAATTACTCATCTTGACACCAAAAAAAAAAAAAAAAAAAGCAAGAGTGCCATCATCATGAGTTTGTTTTCTAAGAAGTAATCCGATGTTTCCTCCATCACTAATTATAAATCATTTGATTTTACTTTTTCTATCTTTGTTATTATAAATTATTGTCCATAGTTTAAAAATATTTTACTCATTTTTCCAATATTATCCTTTCTTCCCCTACCTAAAAACATTTTTCTATCTTTCATTCTTAACACGGATATTTTGAGGGAAAAAAACCATTTTATCTCAATATTAACAAATAACTTATAATTATAATGAAAAGAGTATAATTCTGACCTCTAAGCATAAATTTAGGACTGAGATTAAAATTTTACTACCCTGCAATGTATGTGAACTTTTATTTATTTTTTTGCTATAGCATGTGGTATCTCCATCCTAATGAAATTAATTTGGATTCGATCTGATCCAAGATTTTTTTTAATGTGATTTTCAGGAGAGAGTCGAACTTTGCATGCGAATTATTAAAAAAATAAAATAAAATAAAACTATCAAAGAAATTGTTGCAGAAGTTCAAAATCTATACGCGCTGATGCAGCCACGGAGAGGTCACCATGTGAAGGCAATGTCGACATTACGTGGATCCCTCGAAAATGTCAACCCCACCGCAGCTATAAATACCTATCCGTTGCACCTCTTCCTCGACCACACCAACATATTTACTTACTTACACATCTTCTTCTGTTCTTCTACACTCAGTTTGAGTACTGCTGAGAATGGCAAATTCTGAAGGTTCCTTCGGCAGCTCCGTTCATGGACTAACCGGCGGAGAACAAACCTTTGCTTTCTCCGTGAACATGCCAGGCGGAACAGATCATGTTCCTGATTCAAATTTCTCTTTGCCAGTAGATTCTGAACACAGGGCGAAAGAAATCAAAATCTTCTCATTTGCAAAGCCACACATGAGATCTTTCCATCTCGCTTGGATCTCATTCTTCACTTGTTTCATTTCCACTTTTGCAGCAGCTCCTCTGGTTCCCATTATCCGGGACAACCTAGACCTCACCAGAGGAGACATTGGCAATGCTGGAGTTGCTTCCGTTTCCGGTAGCATCTTCTCTAGGTTAGTCATGGGAGTTGTCTGTGACCTAATCGGACCCCGATACGGCTGCGCATTTCTTAATTTACTCACCGCCCCTGTTGTTTTTTCGGTTGCGTATATATCCTCCGCTCAGGGGTATATAATTGTCCGGTTTATGATCGGATTTTCACTTGCAACATTTGTGTCTTGCCAATTCTGGACAAGTGTAATGTTCAATGGGAAGATAATTGGGCTTGTGAATGGGATTGCGGGAGGGTGGGGTGACATGGGTGGGGGTTTCACTCAGCTTCTTATGCCATTTCTTTTTCACATAATTAAACTTCTTGGAGCCACTCCTTTTACTGCCTGGAGGATTGCCTTTTTCATCCCTGGATGGCTCCATATTATCGTTGGAGTCATCGTCTTAACGTTAGGCCAAGACTTACCTGATGGTAATCTCAGCACACTGCAGAAGAAGGGTGAGGTTCACAAAGATAAATTTTCCAAGGTAAGAATCTTTTTAACAAAGATAAGTTTTTTGCCATCTTTGACAAACGTGTAGCGGAAGATTTGGTGCCAGTAAAGACGAACCAAAAACCCCTCCAAATGATATCGAAGAAACATAATCAAACAAGCAAATATTAATTATTGAGAGTGATTTACTAATTAACACAACCCGTTACAGGTTTTGAGGTATGCCATCACAAACTACAGGACATGGATCTTTTTCCTACTCTATGGATTTTCCATGGGAGTTGAGCTATGCATAAACAATATCATTGCAGAATATTTCTACGACAGGTGTGCGATTTTTTTGCAATTTTTAGAAAGCTCACCATATCAAATTATTATGATTAGTTAATTGTGTGGATAATTCTGTCAGGTTCAATCTGAAACTCCACACTGCGGGGATAATAGCAGCAAGTTTTGGCATGGCCAACTTTGCAGCACGTCCATTTGGGGGATACGCTTCAGATCTCGCAGCACGTAAATTCGGCATGAGGGGCAGGCTATGGGTCCTCTGGATCTTGCAGACTCTTGGGGGAGCCTTTTGTATTTGGCTCGGTCGTGCCGATTCACTTCCCATAGCCATTCTAGCCATGATTCTCTTCTCAATTGGAGCTCAAGCAGCCTGTGGGGCAACATATGGGATCATCCCCTTCGTTTCTCGCAGATCATTAGGTCTTATCTCTGGCCTAACCGGTGCCGGTGGCAATTTCGGCGGTGGATTAACTCAATTGATCTTTTTCTCTAACGCAAAATTCTCCACTGCCACGGGACTCACCTGGATGGGAGTCATGGCGGTGGCTTGTACAATTCCGGTTTCTCTGATCCATTTTCCACAGTGGGGAAGCATGTTTTTGCCTCCTTCGAATAATGCTAAGTACACAGAAGAACATTACTATGGATCAGAGTGGAACGAAGATGAGAAACAAAATGGATTGAGTAATGGAAGTCTCAAGTTTGCTGAGAATAGCCGATCGGAACGAGGCAAGAGACAGATTGCTTCGGTGATTACTACTCCACCCTATTCCACACCAACCCATGTATCATTGTAGCTTGATCTTGAATATGGGGAATTTATGAAAAAAAAAAAACCTGTAATTCTAAGTCATTGATATTGGGGAAGTACTCCAAATCCATTTGTCGCGCAGGAGTTTCTTTCTGCCATGCAAAAATCGTGTGTACTTCATTTTGTAATAGTACTATTACATGACAGAAAATATGAATATCTCATATTTGATTTAGATTGTACATAATTAAATGTTTTATTTTTAAAATTAATAAAAATTTTATTAAAAAATTGATAATGTAATTAGTAATGAATTAAGTCAAATCTTTTTTTTATTAAAATAAGTGTAAATCGAATCGAAATATTAAATTTCAAATGAAGGAAGTAATTAATAGTATTATTATATTAAAGACTGCATCTTTTATTATCTTTTCTTTCCAAAATTTTCAACTCCTAGTAGACGAAGATTCAAAGGACATCAGTTGTTGTCCATGTTTTTTTCTCTTTTATATGTAGGAAATTCCAGTATTCTTTTCGAATCATTGGCGCCATAAGAACAGAAATAAAAGGAATTCATTTTTTTGTTATTTCAAGCACGTAATCACTTTCCATGGTTGCATACAAGGCTTAATCTAAGTCTAAGAGGGTATTTATGGGATTTAAACTTGAGATCTTTAATGTCTCCGCTCGTCCTTATCTGAGTGAGATGTTCTAAAGGAAAATAATACTCTACCTTTAGTGAGTTGCAATTCTTAATGGAACAGTCGATTTGCATGCAAGAACCTGATTCGAATATCGATTTTTTTTTTTTTTGAAAAAAATTAAATGTCATCAACAGATATCATAATATATACTTCCCTCGTCTGAAATGGAACATTACTATTTCTATTTTGAACTGTTCAAAACTAAATATGTCACTCTTATTTCTTAAAGTAATAAAAATGTTACAGAGAAATTGATATTGTTTCCTTTAAAATGAATTGAATCAAATTCTTTTAATAAAATTTGTTAAAATTAAAATAAAACATTTAATTCCAAATGATAGAGTGTTTATTATTATTATTATTATTAGGATAAGAGCCCACGCATTGCACAGAGAGGGATCACCCATTATTGTAGTGTTTATTATTATTATTAGGATAAGAGCCCACGTATTGCGCGGAGAGGGATTACCCATTATTGTAGTATTTTTTATTTATGAAAATATTTAGAATTGTATTTTACTTCTATAAATTTACCGCTTTATCTTTTTCTCTCATGTAATTGGTAGCATCTATTTTAAGAAATGGAGTTTTTGCCAGATTAGGGGTGTCTTCTGAAGTCAAGAAAATAATGAGATATCGATTTTTGGGTTGAAAAATTTTGGGACATGGCGTCTTCTCATGTTGCGATTTCCAAGCAAACCGCCACATCATGTAACAATTTTGTGCAAATCACATGCTAGTATGGCGATTTTAAGCAAATCGTCATTTCATGTGACGATTCAACTACTGACTAGGCAAAAAGAGGGGGTGTCACATCATGGCTTGACAATTTCTAGAGAATTACAAAAATTTATATAGTCAGATCTAGAGTATTTGGTAATGTTAGATTCAACCTGCTAAATTTGGAGGGCCTTGTCATCTTCGAATTAACAGAAGACAGTGAAAGAGATAAGAAATTAGTGTTATCCACTTCCTCCTCAACATTTGAATTCGTCAAATTCATGCTCAATGACAGATTAAGATCAATGACGCTGCCGCCGCCATAATTCGAAGCTTTTCTCTTTGAGCCTACATTTTGTTTCCTCTGGTGATTCTCTTCCATGTCCACATTTGTAGTATTACTATTGCTCCATTTTGTTAATTCTGAGACTACATGAGCTTCTCTAGGCTGACCAACAATTATCAGGCTGATCTTGGAACCATACAATAATGAAAATTCTTCCATTTGGTGATGACTTCTTTTAAAGTTGGGATATTCAGCACATGATGAAAAAGTAGATATTTGTAGCAAGTTACTTTGTTGCATAACACTAAGCTAGAAATCATCAACCCATGATGCAACATCCCTCTTTTTGCCCAGTCAACAGTTGAATCGTCACATATGAAGTGGCAATTTGCTTGGAAATTGTAACATGGGAAGACGTCACACCCCTATATTTTAAAACCCAAAAATCAACATCTCATTATTTTCTCAATTTAAGGGGACACTCTTAATCTGGTAAAACTCCTAGAAATGATAAATAAAATTTTTGGACAACTTAAAAATAGAAATAAGGACATTCAAATACATATGAAGAAATAGTAAGTATAAAATAATTAAATTAAAAATAAAAAATAATTGAGAAAAGTTATTTAACCAGTCACCTAGTCTGAATGATTTTTTATATATAAAAATCAAAGGATACTCAATGCTTAATTTTTTATATTAAAAAAAATCTTTGTTCTTTTATACTTAATTAATTAAATTATAATAATAGTTTTATTGTAAGGAACGTTTATGCTGGTTCATTTAATATGAGTCTTGATCATTTTTAAATACAAATAAATAATATTTGTTTATGATTTATTATTAAAAACTAATTTATAAATTATTTTGTATTTGAGTTTCACTTTGGTGTGATTAATTTTAATAATATTTGAATTAAAGGTATTATTATCATTTTTTTTATACACAAATGGAAAAAAATACAAAGAGTTTTTTTGAAAACAAATTATACTTTGAATTATGATTTTGTAGGTATAAAATTAAAAATAAAATCTAATATATAAAGTAATTATACATGTCACGATCATAAGTAAAAATTAATTTCTTTTAAAAATTTCAAAAAACCAATTGTACTTATGAATAAATTTTATATATCTAAAAATTAATTTTTCAAAAATCTTTTGTATTGATAAATTTTCTTAATTTTTATAATATTGACACTAATTTTTTAAATTTAAATATAGATAAATATTTAAATAAAATATCCTGATTATTAATTAACTAATATTTTATTAATATTCACATAATATATGATTAATTTATATATATTACACCATAATATACTCTTCTTGTGTTACCATAATATACACAAATTATTATTATTATTTTTTTCTATTTATTAGGTTGGGGTGAAACTTTTCTACATATATATTAAATATGTTCTCTTTATTAACCCTTTACAATTGTCTGATAAAATTATTTGTGGGTCACGATTGGATGCGATGTTGAAACTTCAACCTTTATTTCTTTTTTATAAGTTTTTAATGTTACATTGGCTTTCTCTTTTTCTTTTATAAATTTAATTTTATGCGCCAATCATTGATCGACACTTATCAAACTAATAAGATACCTATCTTTCTTTTAATAATATATAGATTATTATTTTCTTTTAATCTTCACACACAAATGTTATACATGCTTCACTTTCCAACCATTTCCAGACATCATCTCGACTACTTCGAGACTTTACCTCGACACATATATCATCATATTAATGTTTGGGTTAGATGGTCATCTATGCCTTTGTGTTAGACCGTCATCTATGCCTATCTTATATTGCAATAAAAATATTAAACTCGTATAAGTTCGTTGCACAGCTTACCTGTTCCTTTGACTTTGAATTTGCTTGTTGAAGTTTAACTCCTCTTTAATTTTGCCTATTTGACATTCACAAAGTTCTTTGGTTACATGATTGAAAGTGCATGGCTCTAAATTTTGAACTGATCCGTTCTATATGTATCCAATCAGGTTTAAGTTAAATAATTAAATAATTATATTTTTTTTATAATAATTTTTTTAACGATGTTTGGATTAATTTACACGCACCTCAACATTCCATTGATAGTTACAAATTATCAAAATTAAAATATACAAAAAAAATCAAATCAAATTCACAATTTACATTATAACTTAGATAGACTTTACCTCCAAAGTACTCGAAACCACTAACCACATGAGGGGTGCAAGTAAATAATCTTCCATATCCCTCAACACGAAAAAAACCTGCATGGATATCAAGAGCTTGGCTTCCGTTTCCTTTGAATTAAATTCAGTATTCTCTAAAAGATTGTGCTTTTTTGCTGTCCGAATAGGTCTCCGAGCAATACGTCGTGCCAATTTTTAAGTGTATGTATATATATAGTCCTTCTCTGTCCAACGATACTAAAACGACATTGTTTTAACTTGCATTTTTTTTTTTATAGCACCAAAACCTTATCGTTTCTATACAACAACGCACACAGCAAAAAATGTGTATATATATATGTGTGTTTTCCATGTAGAAATGACCATTAAATTAGAGGATAGTAATTATCGCACATGCAAGTAAATCTCTTGTCATCCTTTCGGGGACACCCACTTAGTGAAGTGATGAATGTTGAAATCAAAAGTTTCTAATTCAAATTCTAATGGCATTCTTCTGGATTGAATCTTGTGCACATATAGCAACTGCGAACTCAGGAAAAAAAAAAGGGTGTAAATCTTTTGCGTAAAGGACAAGTTATATGAGATGAGGTGAATCTTCAATCTTTTGGGTTTGCTCTGCAGTGTCTATCACAAATCATTGGCTCCACATATGAGTGAGCAGGCAAGAGATAAGGTATCAAACCAAACGAATATCCAATAAGCCGTCCAAATTATATATTCTTTCTTGTACTAACATCTGATGATAAGTTGACCTTCATAATAAAATTACTCCCACATAGCCGCCTACAAAGTTCAGAGAAATGACCGCCGGTGTTCACGATCTCCCCATAATCTTCTGAACACTTTTCTCAGTCCTAAGTCAAACAATGCTTGCTCTCACCCCAATTTGAAGAATTTTGAAGTAACCAAAGAACCCATATATCAAAGAACTTTCGCTCCCATAATACAGGAGTAGCTTGTAAGGAAAGGAAACACCTATGGAAATTGGAATAAAAAGGGAAGGAAATGGTACTGTCAAATCAAAACCGGAAGATTGGTGAAAAAAAAAAAAAACACAAAAATGATGGAGGACCAAAAATACCAATCTTATAATTAAAACCTCAATCTCTAGTCACAGTTCTGTCATAACAAATTCACACACTCCCAAAAATTTACAAATTCAATTCTTGAAAGCTGCATGAACTAATTAGAACATTTCAAAGGTAAAACTTTAATCAAATGAAATAAAGCAAGCCAGAAATAATATAATGTTGCTGCTGACACAAATGAGGTTCATAGAAATGAAAGAAAACTGAATACAAGCATCTTTTCTGCCAAAGATTACGGCAGCCCATGTTTAAAGTGTAAGACTAAAGTTCTCAATCAGATATTCATAAAAATTAACAATATATCTGATATGCATTGATCAAAATAACTTGCAACAGCTGGCCTGTACGCCCATTCACCCGATAACCTTTCAGCAGAGTTCCAACCGTACTTATATATTTCCTCGTCCTTTTCCCACCTCAGAATCCTCAAAAGTTTATCATTAACAAGAGGGGCATAAGTGTTAGTTGCATTTGTTTATTGTAATTTTCATGTTTTTAACTTTGACTCACGTTCTGGATTAATTCATAACACAACTTGCTTCTAAGTCTTACATTTAAAGCTCAGATCACATCAATTGAATATGCATAGTCTTAATACACAAAAAGATTCCTCATTTTCTCTTACGTGAATGGTTAATTATGATATAGTTCCACCAACCATTTGTTTTGTTCGGAACAAGTCATTCTTTCTTGACTATTCTTCATTTATTTATTTATTTTTTGGGAGAGGGGGAGGGGAAGGGGGGTGGGGGGATGTAGTATATGTATACATCTGCATCTTTCCTAATTTTTAGCCATGTTCTCATCAATTTGTTCTACTTTCTTATACCCCTTCTGTTCGAAAATAAGTGCCGCTTAGAGAAATATGAATTATGAATTTTAAAATAAATACCTTTTTATTTAATCAATATTACATTGAATTTAGTTGTTTTTTCCTTCTAATTTTACATCGCTTGCTTAATACTCCTATTAAAATATGGGCTTGAATCTAACTCAACAACAAAAGCTACCTCAAGGGGAGAAAATTGCTGAGTCCCTATATACTATAATATGCCCTTATACAAACCCGGCGTGGGATTCTCAACAACTCCTATTAATTTTATAGACATCTTGAAACACGCGCAAACCACGTACATAAAAGGCAATTTAATCTAATACAATTAACTTTCAACTTAAAAATAAATAATCTTTAGCATGTAACAACTTCAGGGTTGGAATGACGAAAGTTATTGGCAAACACATGTATCTAATGTGTTACCAGACTTTCGTGATTGATAATACACAAAAAAGTGACCAATTATGGTACATGCTGAAATAAACAGGAAACTGAAATAATAACTAAATCCAGCAATGGTACAGATCTCTTGTAAGAAGTATCCATGCATAAGTATAAATTAAATGTATGTTCATATTTTGATATCCTGCCATTTGAAAAGAATTGCAGAAGTTATTGATAAAGGTCATATGGTTTCCAGTCTCAAGAATGCTCCTACTGCTGTCAGTCTATAAAGGTTTTTGATAATTGATAAAATGGAAGCAAGAAGAAAATACAGATAACAATATTTTTAGAATTCTTATAGGCCTGTAGAGAACTTGCCTAGTTCAGTTTCATTCTTAAGCTTACAATGATGTATCTCAGTACTAGATTTTAGCATCAGCAATGAGTCCTCCATTTTCACTCGAGTATTGTGAGATCCCATGAATGTGCATCAACTAAGAAGCATACAGAAAAATATAAAAAAAAAATTGGCTGTTATAAAGAAAGATTGAATAGATAGAACAAACCAAAGAGTGAAGAGAAATAGATGACGGAGGAGAAGAGAAACATATCTATTCACAAAAAGTGGAAGGAATCTTCAAACAAAAACTCACTTCCATGTTCTTGGGTCACTTATGTGACTTGATCCCGCTCCCTCTTCGTCATCCAGAACCTCAAACATGACACTGATGACTAAAAGAATTTATGAGTCATCTAGTAAAATGATCTTGCCAGTTCCATCACAGGAACTACAGGAACGTCTAGAAGAGCATTTTGTGCAATAACTCCACTTTTTGGGAAGCCTGTTAACATGGAATAGGTGACTCACACTATCTTAGTTACTACAAATAGATTGGGGGAAAGGCAAGAGGGTAGTGCAGAAGTTTCACCCTGCTGTATATCTTGTAGCCGCATTCTTTGCCATCATTCTTGCTCTCTCAGCACTCTCATCTGACAGTTTCTTCAGCACAAAACCTTCACCCTTGCATTCAGAACAAATACCGGAACCACTACAGTCCTCACAGTCTTTTGTTAAGGCCTGTCATTGGCAAGGATCTCAGTCAGCAAGATTGTTCATGTTTCTCTCTTTTCTTTTAAACAATTGAAAGCAAGGCTGATAAGGTTGCAGTGAGGTGGATTCTGGAATTTACTACAACAGTATTTTCTCATATAATTTAAGATGCAGAACTACTAGTCCAGAGAACAGAACAGATCAAACTCTAACACAATGCTTAAGTACATAGTTCACGTTAGTGGAATAACCTTTTTTTTTTTATTGAAACTCATTTCCTGTTAAAACACTTGCTTAATCAAGAACAGTACATATTAACAGATAAGCTTTTAAGGCAGATAGCACTCAAGTTTAGGTGATTAAAAAGTCTATAGATTAACATGTTAAAAGCATTTGAGAGTTTCCTTTTTTCTCTTCTTAAAGAGAGACCGTTAAATGAGACTCTAGGACCCCATGTCAACTTGGCATGTGGACTTCTGAAGAAATACTGTTCTGACTTCTGACAAGATTGTGACTAGTAACAAACTCACCTTGGACTTTTGTGAAGACTCGGTTCTCTTTACAAGAAGAGTAGCCGCAGCACCCACAATGGTGGCTGCTACTGCAATAGATGCAGCTGTTTCTGTAAGTGTAGATGATATTTTGAATGCTTTGCTTGCTGGTTGTTTAAACTTCAAGAGAGATCGAGAGTAACTGTTTTTTTCCAGTGCTGTGTGAAATTTATGCTTGAATTGCCTCACTGCTAGAAGAGTAAGCATAAGGTCAGCCACATCTTCATATTTCACCTGTTTTCTGAAATCTTAAGCAGTAAATTACCAAACCAGAAAAGCACCAGCTTGAACAAGTAGTAACTATTACCTAAGCATTTTGAAGGCTGCAGATTATATAGAGAAAAACAACAAAGATATTCTTAAAGATTTTCCAAAGACAATTAGAATGCAAAATTAGACTAACTAAGAAGCAACAAAATATTTACAAAAGGAAAATTATTCCCTGAACATCAAAGATTACACAAGGGAGTTTGGAAATGCCAATAGAAAAAACGTAAAAGAAAAGAAAGGAAAGATGTTTCTATTTCCAATTTGAATAAAGAAAACAAGTTGTAGTTTTGAGATAGTTGAGAATAAACATAGAACTATTCCCGGAAATTCTCTGTCACTGTATTTTCAGAGATATTTTGTTTAAAAAGGAAGGTATGCAAAACATTCATTCTCTTCAAATACACGGAGATAATTTTGTAAAGCCCCAATGTCTAGCAAGTAGCATTTGTCAGAGGACAATGAGTCCATAATGGCAAGGCCTTTTAGTTACATTTTTTTTAAACTGGAATCTAACTTGGCTATCATCAGCTGCCTTGTTTTTTTCCAGAAAAGAAGTTTCTAATATTGGGTTATTCTCCAAAATTCTTGCAAGAATTATTCACTTGGATGAGGCCAAGACATCATATAATATGTAGAGTTCAAGATGAGCATGTTATTTTACACCTCCTTGACTGGATATGGCTCTTTCTCATGGAAAATCCTCAACATCTGATACAAGATTTTATAAACTAATACCTCCAATTGAGGTTTTCAAGGCAAATCAAAAAGTGGGGGAAAAACAAAAGGCTAGAAATTTCTCATTAAATTCACAAAAACAATCCAAGGATAACACAGGATTACTGAAGAGAAGAAAAGAAGAGAAAAACCAAGTTTTTGGGTTATTTTATTTATTTAAAAGAAATAAAAGATACGGTTTTATTATTATCTGTACAAAGCAGAAAGCTATATTCCAAATCCTCTTCCTTTTTCTTTTTTCTTATTTCCTAGTAGCTTTAGAAGGTAAGGGCCTTTAGGCTCAATGGGAAAACACTCTGCACTTGTGCAATTTGTGTCCAAGTACTAGAATTCTGTCAATGAGCTACAACTATATGTGCCATCAAAGAAAATTCTAAATTGGTTGGTCTGTTTTTGAAGAAAAGCCCATGGGGAAAATTTCGAGGCAATTAAATTGCATCTTGCATAAAATTTTGTTTTTAGCTCTTTTCCCCCAAAAGTTCAATCTTTCCTACCGTCCCCTGACTCTGAGTTATATAAATAGAAGCTTGGGACCTGTCCAGACCACCATTATTTCAGTACCAGTCACTTTGTCATTGTACTTTAGATTACCATCTAGAAGATTAAAGTTCCATCCACCAAAGATAAAAGAATGAATAGAAGGGATAAACCCTCTCAAACAAACTGTACGACCCCCAAGCAATTTCTCCACTTCCCTTTCACCATAACAACTCTGAAATATCAGCTAACACAAAGGATACCATAAAACACACTGATTCAATCTTCAATTCATATAATTAACCCCATTTATAAGCCTTGCTCACACTCATCCATCATTTCATCCTCCACATTTTCCCTGCTCCCCAACAACTCTCAACTAGCAGAAAACTATTAAAAGAACATCTTGCATTCCTTATACAATATAGACCCATTGAAAAGCACCCACTACTCAATAACCACCAGCAAGTGCTGCAAATTATGTTTCCCTAAATTAATGGATGCCTTAAATGATGAATAGCTCCATTAATTTCAAATAAATCATACGCTCCAAAATCAGTCCCCCACAGAACTGTGACAAAACAAACTCTTTCTTCCTAATTTAAAGTCCCTCTTCACTATCAATATATCTACTGAGCTTATCAGTTTCACCAAACTAAAAATCCCATCTCCGGGCGTAACTTAAATTCACACGCTTTGGTTTTAAAATCCAGATTAAAGCACAATAACGACTCTCTTTAATACCCATAAATGACTAACCGTACCGGCATTAAGCCTGAAATAATTTCCAACCAATATACAGTAAATTGGGGTTAAGTAGTCATACCTCTACAAGAATCTGCAATTTGTAGAGTTGTGATAGGCAACCTGAGCTCCATTTCAGTCTGGTTCGGTGCTTCTTGAATGGCTTACTAAAACAATCTTTTCGGAAGGTGTTAATAGTTTCTAGTTCTACTTTGTACCTTATCTTGGATTAGTTAGGACTTGGGCGCTATACCATGAGGCCCCTCGCATGGGATAAACTGGAACAACTTTAACTCATGTGTGACATTTTTAATTTTTTGTTGAATTATAAAACTTATGAATTAGTATTTACAAGGTCATATTTAAATTTGATCAATTCTAAATTATTGTTCTTTTTCCAATATCACCCTCTCTTTTATTTGTATACATATCTCAAGTTTCAAATAAATGTAAATTTTTTTTTTTTTACTATTACCATAAACAGGAGGTAGTAAATTTTTAAGAAAAATATTGGTTAGAATACTTAATAATATTCAAAGTGTTCGATTAGAAACGAAGGAGAAGGAAGAAATAGATCAATTATTACTGTCTTCATCTATAATGGAATGTGACATTTAAAAAAAATTAAAAATTCAAACATATATATGAAAAACAGCAAGAAACAGATGAACCATAACTCATTTTCCGTATATTCTCACAGGGCAAGGTGTGGTTATGGGGAGGAAATTTAAAGTACGTTATGTCCATTAATATCAGTGCATATCAGTACTGCTGCACCATATGTTCAATACGAACATATATCTATCTACACCTTCCACTGCTATACTGCATAAATACAACTGCCGGAAGTCGGTTAAGGTAGTTGTGGCCACTCCTTTTTGGACAAAACCTTCTTTTAATATCGGACTTCCCCTTTCACAGAGATGAAATCATGAAATGCATCCACCGGTAAACATATTTGCAAAGGGGCAAAAATGGCTATGCATTGATTCTAGACGGTGAAAAGGGTACACGTGTAATGAGAATGGGATGACACATCAGATCCATCGGGTCCCTTTTAGTAATAGTTTAACCTGCCCCCTTGATGCCCTGTCTGATCTCACGTGGCATCGATAGTTAGAAGCTTCCGCCTCTAGAGGAGGTTAGGAAGGAGGTTTTGGTGGCTTGAGCCACTCTTTTCAAGACGATCGAGAGAAGGTATCATATTGTTTTTCACCTTAACCTTTAAATAAAAAATCCGAATAGAGTGGTTTGGTCAATGGACAGATTGATTTGATGCTAAATCGGTTGGTTTTTTTCCTTAAAATACAAATTGTGGTCAATTTAATCCAAATTTCAACAATGAAAATTTTAGATATATTATAATATTAAATCATGCTTTAATCAAATTACAAAATTTAATCATTTTTCAAATGAAAAGAACACTCAAAATAATTTATCTTATGTTCGTCAAACTTTACAAATATTAAAAATTATCATGTTTATTAAATCATTATAAAATACAACTCTTAATTATTAGTTATAAAGGCCTATTGATATTGTAGCTATGAATTTGAACTGAATATTATTATATTATAAAATTATTATACCTTATATCATTAATTAAAAAATAATTTTTTGATAGAAAGAAAATTTTTTATTTTTATTATTATATTATTTATTTAATTACAATCAATTGTAGTTTAATTACAATTAGACAATTGAACTCTGAGCCACTAACTTTTCCTGCATGATGTCTGATTTGATTTTTAAAACATTGGTTTGAACTATCATCTTTAATGATTAATTTCACTAATTAATACCAATAACCCAACTTCTACTTCTTCTTCAGCTTGAAATTGAATGTCTTATTTTAATTTAAGTAAATTCAACAACTTTAAAAATATGATATTTAATTTTTATTTGACGTACTTAACTGAAATTATATATACATCTGACTTTTGTTAGTGTGGCATCATCTTAAAAGAGATATACTTAACAAAATAAGAATCGAAATTTAATACCCACTTCATCTCTAATGATAGATCGTTTGTAGTCATTTTGTCAACATTAAGACAAAATTTTTTTTTTTAATTAAAATGTTTCCAATAGAGCTTGGAATCGATCTCCGGGTCATCCCAAACTGCGACAACTCTTGTAATCACACCAAAAAGATTTTAGATCATTGGAGTGGGCTATAGCTCTGAGGAAAAATCTGATGCCTAAGTCAATATTCAATGGGAGTCACATTGAATGAAATTAACTTGTGTAATTCGTATGTGATTCGATAATGTGTATTTATCGAATAATAAGTTACCAATTAGATGAAGTTACATTGTTGAAGTTAATCTCAATTACTTGAAAGTAGGCATGTAGAATAATCGTGAAATAGGATCCTACTAATTGCTCTCAGAATTGTGAAATTTTCATAATTTAAGGTATCTTGAAATGCACGCCTCTTGTGTAAGAGTTATGAGCTCATTAATAACTATGAACCAACTTTGCAACCTTCTAGTGAGTCTCGAAGGTCTCGATGAGTTTCTTTAGAGGTCACGATGAGTGATTTTAGGGTTTACAATGTATGTTGAGAGTCATAGATATTTAATCACGGCACGGAATGTTTACGAGATAGGTTAGAGTTCACTAGTTCATAACTTGTGGTTCAGTGAGACCTTTCCTAAGCTTGTAGATAATGACTTAGGAGGTCAACTATTGACGCAAAATGGAATTATGGTGGGAAGAAAAAAAAATAGAACCTTTAACTGCTAACAACTTCACTCGAAAGTGTTATTGCAGGAAAGGGCGAATCAAGAACAAAACGACAATATTCTTGAGACACTATGGAGAAAAAATTTTATTGCCAGAAACTCCGGACTGTTTTCAATATAATGATGTCGGCCAAAGCAAGAAAAATCAGACTTAAATAAACCCTAGGATAAAAGTTAGAAAATTACAAAAAGACCC
>JAOXNR010052488.1:0-16417 GCA_028571225.1 Parsonsia alboflavescens | reverse complement strand
AACGCAGACATTAAAGTAAATTATATAATGATATAAATAGCATCATGATACAAAGTTATGCCAATTAAGTAAAATCATCATATATTCTTAGCTCATATCCAACAATCACCCACTTGCACTAAGACCAATCAGTTATGAATCTAATACCCATAGATCAAGTGTGAATATCACGTCCCTGCTACATCAGAGGGTCAATGACATTTTCATCTGTTGGTATTTTACATATCTTGACATCCCCTTTCTCAATAATATCTCGAATGACGTGGTATTGCCGAAGTATATGTTTGGATCGCTGATGAGATCTTGGTTCCTTAGCCTGTGCAATAGCTCCATTGTTATCATAATAAAGCTCCACAGGATCAAAGATACTAGGAACCACCCGAAGCTTAGTGATGAACTTCTTGATCCAAACTGAATCTTTTGCTGCTTCAAAAGCTGCAATATACTCGACTTCTATCGTAGAATCAGCCACTGTTGCCTGCTTTGAACTTTTCCAGCACACAACTCCACCATTAAGGCGAAACATGAAACCTGATTGCGATCGAAAATCAGCTTTATCGGTTTGGAAACTAACATCAGTGTAACCTGTTACAATGAACTCTTCTTCACCTCCAAAGATTAGGAATGTATCCTTAGTATTTCGTAAATATCTAAGGATATTCTTAACAGCAATCCAATGGCATTCCCCTGGATCACCTAGGTATCTGCTTGTCATGCTCAAAACATATGATACATCGGGACGTGTAAATAACATAGCATACATGATAGATCCAATTGTAGATGCATATGGAATCTTACTCATGCGTTGTCTTTCTTCCTCTGTTGTAGGACACTGTCCTTTCGAAAGATTTATGCCTTGTGTTATAGACAAGAATCCTTTCTTAGATTCTTACATGCTAAACCTCTTTAGTATTTTGTCTATGAATGTACTCTAACTTAAGTCAATCAACTTTCTGGATCTATCTCTATAGATCCTTATACCCAGTATATAATTCATTTCGCCTAAGTCTTCCATGGAAAAACAACTCCCTAGCCAGGTCTTTCAGACTTTAAGGTTGGGATGTCATTTCCAATAATAAGTATGTCATCCACATACAATACTCCCACTGAATTTCTTGTAGACACAAGGTTCATCTTCATTTTTAATGAAGCCAAATTCCTTGATTGCATCATCAAAACAAATATTCCAACTGCGAGATGCTTGCTAAAGATCCATAAATGGATCTTTGTAGCTTGCAAACCTTTCCAGCATTATTTAGATCGACAAAACCATCAAGTTGTGTCATGTACACATCCTCGAGAAGCTTTCCATTTAGAAAAGCAGTCTTGACGTCCATTTGCCAGATTTCATAATCATGATATGCTGCTATAGCAAGTAAGATCCTAATGGATTTGATCATAGCTATAGGTGAAAAAGTTTCGTTATAGTCAATTCTATGAACTTGTTTGAAACGCCCCTTGTAAGTATGAACTAAACCATCCATGTTGGTTTTCTTCTTGAAGACCCATTTGCACCCGATGGGTGTTACCCCTTCAGGTGGATCAACCAAAGTCCAAACCTGGGTTATAAACATGGATTCCATTTCAGATCTCATGGCTTGAAGCCATTTCTCAAAGTCTAGGCCCATCACAGCTTCTTGGTAGGTAGTAGGCTCATCTTGATCTATGAGCAACATATCACCATTTTGAGATATCAAAAACCCATATCTCTGTGGCTGACTATATGCCCTAAGTGACTTGTGTCTCTTAAGCAGGTCCTTGATCAACTATAGGTTTTGTTGTCTACTCAGTTTCCATCTCTATATTAGTTGTATCTTTTTATGGTTCTTGAACTTCTTCAAGTTCTACTTTTCTCCCACCAACTACAAACACCTTTTGCTTAGTAGGGTTATAAAAGTAATATCCTTTAGTTAATTTAGGATAACCGAGAAAGAGACACTTATCAAATTTGGGCTCAAGTTTCTTAGAAACTTGACATTTAACGAAAACTTCACAGCCCAAAATTTTCATAAAAAACATTCTAGGACGTTTCCAAATCCATAACTCATATGGTGTCTTTTGAATTGATTTAGATGGAGCATGATTCAGTGTAAATCCAGCTATTTCTAAAGCATGTTCCCAAAAAGGAAACTGGAAGGTCTGCATGACTCATCATTGATCTAACCATATCTAATAAAATTTGATTTCTCTTTTCAGACAATGCATTCCATTGCGGCATATCTGGAGGAGTGAGTTGTTGAACTATTCCAAACTCTTTTAGATGGTCATGAAATTCTTGGCTTAAGTATTCTCCACCTCGATTTGAATGAAGTATTTTAATACGTTTGCCTAGTTGGTTTTGTACTTCATTCTTGAATTCTTTGAACTTTTCAAAGGATTCTGACTTGTAAGATATACATAGCCATATCTATTGAAATCATCAGTAAATGTAACGAACTATTTAAACCCACCTCTAGCTCGTGTGCTTACTGCACCACACACATCTGAATGTATTAGGCCCAATAACTCTGTTACCCTTTCATTGTGTCCCACAAAAGGGGCTTTTATCATCTTGCCCAATAAACAAGATTCTCAATTTTCATATGATTCAAAATCAAACTTGTCCAAATATCCATCCTTATGGAGTTTGGAAAGATGATTCTTATTTATATGGCCCAAGCGACAATGCCAGAGATATATTGGATTAATATCATTTGATTTAATCCTCTTATTTATTAATCCATTAAACAATTGTGCACTTCCATAGAAAATTTTCATTTAAATAAATGGAGCAACAGTTGTCCTTTATTATGAATGAAAAACCAATCTTGTAAAACAAGAAATAGAAATAATGTTCTTAGTAACAAAAGGCATAAAATAGCAATTATCTAATTCTAAAATAAGCCCGGTGGGCAAAATCAAAACATAAGTTCATATAGCTAATGCAGCAACCCTTGCTCCATTTCCAACATGTAGGTTAACTTCTCCTCTTGCAAACAATCTACTCCTTTTGAGATCCTGCACATTCACACAAATGTGAGATCCACATCCAGTATCTAATACCCATGATGTAGAAGTAGATAAAATGACTTCTATAACAAAAATACCAGGAGTAGAAGACTCATTAGCCTTCTTCTTCTTTATTTCTTGCAAGTAAATCTTGCAATTTTTGTTCCAGTGTCCTGGCTCCTGGAAATGGAAACAGTTTCCTTCCTTAACCACCCCTACCTTTGGCTTTAATGCAATTGAATTGGGCTTGGATTTTCCAATAGGCTTCTTGTCATGTTTCTTGCCTTTACCCATTCCCTTTCCCTCACCCTGGAATTTCATAACCATTAGGACATCCTTGGGTTTGGTGGACTTCTTAATATTTGACTCAGTAGTTCTTAACATGCTGATCAATTGAGGCAGAGTTTTGTCAATCTCATTCATGTTGTAGTTGACAATAAATTTATTGTAGCTTTCGGGTAACGATTATAGTATCACATCGGTGGCCAACTTTTGACCTAGAGGAAAACCCAATTTCTCTAGGTGCTCAATGTACCTAATCATTTTGAGGACATGCGAACCAACTAGAGAACCCTCTACCATTCTACATTGAAATAAAGCCTTGGATACATCAAAAATCTCTTGCCTAGCTTACTGTTGATAAAGCTGTTTCAGGTACTCTATCATATCATAAGCATCCATTTCCTCATTTTGCTTCTGAAGCTCACACTTCGTGGACGCAAGCATGAGGCAACCGACATCAATAGCATCATCTTGATGCTTCTTGTGAGCATCTCCTTCAACCCTTGTGGCTGTGAAGAGAGGTTCTTCAAGAACAGGACCCTCAAGGACATACGTCCCTTTTTCTTGTTTGAGGACTATCCTCACATTCCTGTACCAATCCAGGAAGTTTATCCCATTCGGCTTGTCCTTCTCAAGGATGGATCTCGAAGACAGTGTATTATTATTTGTGTTGGATGCCATGGTAATCTAAAATATGCAAAATATAAGTATCATGAAATGATCATTAAATTTTAAAACTTAAATGATACTCCCACTATTTTATTCAAATTAATAACCCTGATTATTAATTTGGTAAGTTACATTTAACTTTCTAGTGGACCAAGATCCATATTTCACCTTACCCCAAGGTAGCTTTGGCCATCCCTCAAGATTCAGTTATTTAGGTATGCAACACTTTGCTAATTGCATTTCTATGCAACTCTTAGTTTAAACGTGAACAACTATTATTCTTAATGCCTCTGGATTACCCAAATCTAATTGAGGGAACTTAGTTAAGTCTAATCAATTTAAGACCATTTGGATACCACTTTTATCCTTATCGCAAACATGGCACCTTTGCTTTTGCAAATTTACACAAATTTGCCCTTTGGTAGGCATTAATCTTGACCTAATTTAATTTGAGGGCTTTGACTAAGTTGTAAAAGATCTCACCAATCTAATAGAAGTGACCAGTTGAATATTATTATTGGCTAACATGATCATATCATAATGACAATAATAACATGTAAAGTAAAAGCAAGATAAAACATGACACAATTATAGCCAATGAGAGAATCAAAAATTTCAATCTAAGGGTAAAGAACAACTACTCCTAGTTGTAATAAAATTACCCTATACTATATTTCAATAATATGGTAAAGAAACCTCGCGTTACATATGAGGGGATTTAGATGAGAAGAGAATATATATCACAATTATAGATAGGAATGATGCGCAGGCCGTATTTAATAAAATTGTAGGCTATAACTATGCACCATGCTTAAGTCACAAATTTCATAATAACCATATCAAATATGATAAAATGCATCAATGATTATCACAGGTAATGAAATTACATAGAGAATAGATTAAAACCCCGGACGAAAGCTCGGTTCTTAGGGCGGCAACCCCTAAGTGGCGATCTCGCTAGCCACTTAGCTAGCGGGTTTGAAAGGGGCAACGCCCCTTGCGAGGTGCGGGCCGGAGCCTTGGCGGTCCATGGAATGAACCTGCCCAACAATGAATGAAATCGCATCAACTTTTAATACAGGTGTTATTCCAGAATGTTATATCAAGAACTGTAGCATTCCGCCTGTTGAAATCAGAGCCAGAACATAGTGTTTCGATGTTACAAAATTTTCATTTTGCAGGGGGAAAGAATTAGGGATTTTAGATTTCGAGGGATGACAGAGAGAGAGTAGGGAGAGATTCGTATCAACCATGGAAAACACTCCTAGTTCCAGTTCCC
The DNA here is from genome assembly GCA_028571225.1 of Parsonsia alboflavescens. Lineage (NCBI taxonomy): Eukaryota > Viridiplantae > Streptophyta > Magnoliopsida > Gentianales > Apocynaceae > Parsonsia > Parsonsia alboflavescens. Next base: position 11,199 of record JAOXNR010052488.1, on the reverse strand, counting down.
AACTCGTAAATATATCCAGTTCCTTATCTTTACCCAAGCGTTCTTTACATTCTGCAGCTGTAGGTAGTCTTGTTGAGTTTACTACTATTCCAGAGTCGATCTCAGTTGAAGAAGCAGCCCTTCCTCTAATGAGTCCATATAATATTTACAAAAAGAGAGGATCCTTTCCTCCAGGAATCAAGTCAATCAGACAATTACACAAATCAACCACCCCAAGGATGAAGGAGTATGTTCAGTCCTCAAAACTGGACTAGTGTGGCATTCCGTTCTCCACCAAACAACAGTATATTACCCATAATATACTACCGGAGATGGTGGCACAGTGGAGGACCGAAGGGTACACACACCTTCACATTGGCAGCATCAGACTAGTTCTGACATACGAGGGTAGGAAGTGCCACCTATTCGCTACTCGCATCGCACTAGTCGACTCGAGACTATTATCCTGCGAGCAGGTAGTCTTCGGAACAGTGATTATAACTTTGAATTCTGGAAGTGTTGTTCTCACCTTGCTCCCGAATTATGCAATATCCCTTCAAGACTCGAATTTGTGCACAACCTTGAAGGTGCAACTCCTACTCACCGGGATATCTCTCACCCCTTCATATATAATGGCAACACTACACCATCAGATGGTGTACGGATTGCAAAACCATGCTCTTCATCTACAAAACAGTGGATCTCCAAAGGCACTGACGATTCTAGCAGATTCTTCCATGGAGGCCCCCACTTTGATCGAGATTCCCAGACAGATCAAGAAAGCAGATCTTGAGAAGCTCATGCCAACTGACTGGATCACTAATTATGAAAACATGCATCAACAGCAAGAACCAGTTGAAGCTACTCTTTAAGCCCTTAGAAGGCTACCTGAAGAAAGACATCTTTTAAGACTCATTCGAAAAAGGAGTCTAATGAGATTTTCACCCAGCTGATGCTCATTATATAAGACAAGTTAGATGCTGGCATGCAAAAAAGATGTCCGGTGTCCTTTTTCAGCCATCAAGCGGAAACCAGCTATACGTCCCATGTAAACGGTCACTTCCTATGGGATGTTCCTGGCTTTGGGCTGTGTGACACAAAGTGCTCGTGTGAAGAGGATTCCTCTAAAGATGAAGATGAGGTCCAAAGAAGATGACGACAGGCTAAGAAGAAGACTGGTGGATGTTCATCCAGACGTCCTCCGGATGACAATGATGATGGCAAGCCCATGCCAATGCCAGCTCCTAAACCCTTCAGTAGCCTCTCGAATTTCTATAGCTCTTATCCAAAGGCATCAACCTCACTAGGCATGAATAAAGAAAGCCCTCCATCTGTGATATCTATCTTGCCCATCCGACGTCAAAGAAGAAACCAAACATTCCGACCCAAAAGGGACAAGATATGCTCAGGTGGAGAAGGCAAAGGCTTCAGTATAACCTGATGCTGCTCTTAAGAAAGAAGAAACCAGAGAACCTACTCCAACAAGTTCTTTCCAACACCCTGGTTCTTCTTCAACAAATCCAGCTCCGTAATTGACGGTGTCTTATCAAGCTGTTGATAATCAGACATCTTCTAACAGTTCAAATGAAGAATCCATGTCCGAGGCATCCTTAGGAAGCATTTCCGAATCAAATGAAGAATCCATGCCCAAAGCATCCTCAAGGAGCATTTCTGAGTGCGCTGACTCATGGAAAGAAGAAGCTTGTAAAGATTTGACAAAGAAATTATGAAATTGGTTACCTAAAGACAAAGAAATGCAGCTGTAAACCCATGAAGAAGAAGCCTCCTAAACAAAGAACGTACAAATCCAAGAAAAACCTCAAGTACTTCAGGTGGAAGGCTTCAACTAGATGAAAGTCCGACAAGTGTTTCTTCTGCAAGAAGAAAGGTCATTTTGCAAGAAATTGTCCAAACAAAAAGGTCGAGGCTTCAAAGCTCATTTCACAATTGATGGTGGATCATCCAGAATCTGACGTTGAATCAGTGTTGTCAGAGCAAAGCTATCCCGACCAAGATACTGCTTTTGCTATCGAAATTACAGATTCTAAATTTGAAAATTACAAAATCATTTAGATGAAGAATCATGTTTACCTGTTTTTACTATTAATAATGTTTTAGATATCTCTTCAATAACTGATATTCATCCTCCACATGTGCAGGTTTCTCTTTTAACATCTAAGTATGCCCAGCTAGTTAAAGCGATCGTGTTCTTAGACACGGGTGCAATGAAAACAATGATGAATCCAGATATTCTCCCAGCCGAATTCTAGACAAACACTAATGCCCGATTTCAAGTAGCAAATGGAGAAATTTGCCAAGGCAGTCACATTTCTAGACAAGCAATCGAAATAAAATTCTTCCCAAATTGCATAATCTAGGTCAAGGTTTTCGGGAATAAACTTCATGGTAGAGATGTTCTTATCAAATGGGATATATATGCAAAGGCTGAAAGATTAAGAGTCCTTCCTCATAGGATCCGATATAATCATGACTTTCAACCTTGTACTCCTGTGACCAATATGTTTGCTATTTCTAATACTACTGGTAAATTTCTGTTGACAGCTAACATGTTAAGAGATTTTTGTTCTGATTCTCACGCTGACTTTAAGCACAAAAACCCACTTTGGGGTAAATGAAAAATTCTTTGTGAAGATTCCTTTTAAGCTTAATGAGGACATCAACCTAACCAAAGCAACACATTCCGGGATGACTCCCGATGATCTTAAACTTGCTCAGGAAGAGTGTGCACAATTGTTACAGCAAGGACTGATCGAGCCAACTAATTCTAGTTGGGCTTGTCAAGCCTTTTACGTGAACAAAAGAAGTGGGCAAGTCAGAGGTAAGAAAAGGTTAGTCATCGACTACAAACCTTTAAACTAGTTTTTAAAAGATGATAAATTTCGGCACCCAAAGATTCAAAACCTTTTCACTCATTTGGTGGGAACAAAAGTATTTTCAAAGTTTGATTTAAAAAACTGCTTTTTGCATTCCGATATGCTCAATATCAATGGAAGGTGATGCCATTTGGGTTCAAGTAGCTCCTTCAATTTTTCAGAAAGCAATGATAAAGATTTTTCAACCCATTCTTTATAGCGCTTTGATTTACATTGGTGATATCCTTCTTTTTTCCAAGGACGATGAAGCCCATTTGTCACTGTTAGAACAGTTCTTTGACATTGTCAAAACTCAAGGTATCATGATCTCAAAAGAGAAAACTCCATCGGCCTTCATGAGGTTGAATACCTTGGTATGGAAATCTCTGACGGCAAAATCCAGCCAGGCTCTCACCTTGTTGAAACCCTTCCTTCCTTTCCTGATGAAAACCTGTCTGTAAAAGAAATCCAGCAATTTCTCGGCATAATCAACTACATAAAAGCAATCCTTCCAAACTCTACCAAATACACAAACCAGTTATCCAAACTCCTTAAAAAGAAACCAACTCCCTGGAGTCATGAACAAACCCTAGCCGTCCAAGCCCTCAAACAAATGTGTCAGAAATCTCTTCCACTTCATATTCCATCCACAGGTCACAGGATCTTATAGACGGATGCAAGTGATGAGTTTTGGGGAGCAATCTTCATTGAAGAACTCAATGGCCAGAAACATTATTGTGGTGAGGCCAGCGGCCAGTTCAAATATGCAGAAAAGAACTACCACACCACCATCATGGAGATTTTGGAAGTCAAGTAGGGTATCAAAAAACTTGAAGTTCATCTTTTCAGTTGTGAGTTTACAGTGCAAATAGATAACTCCTCTTTCCCGAAGATCATGGAATTCAAAAACAAAGCCATTCCTGAACCTCAACTCCTTCGCCTGAAAGATTAGTTCTCCAAATACCAGTTCCAAGTTCAACATATGAAAGGAGAGTCCAATATCCTAGCTGACTTGCTATCCAAACCAAACAGGAAACCTTTGCCTACCCTATTCTTCTGAAGCCTACCTAAACCAATACCTATCATCTTCACTATTCAAGAATTTTACTCACCTGAACTAGCCCATTGTGACACAATTGACCAAGTCAAGGAATATGAAAGAAAAATAGTGTTTTGACACCAAGGCTTAACCTGTCGAGAACAAAACCGATTCCATGATGTATCCTTCGACCCAAATCAACTCTTCAGCAACATCATGCATTTTTCTCATGCAGGTCCCATGTCAGAAGATAAATATCGATATCTGTGGACTTTAGCAATTTTATGCTATAATGCCATAGAGATCGATCTACATCAGCTCAAGATCTTCTTTGCCAATCTTAATTAGTTTGCTAATACATTACTGTGGCACTATCTCACACTCTTTCAGTCCGCTCAGGATTGGTATGAAGATTGTTGTCGAAAGCTTCATTGTGGTCCAGGACAAACATATCAGGTGTACATTGTACACTTGGATTATGTGATGACAAAGCATATGGATTCCCAAAAGACTAATTTCAAGCTAAGGCCCTACCCATTTATCAACAAATAGATTTTAACAGAATATATCCAGCCAAGACTCCTAGTTCTAGTTCCTAGCTCGTAAATATATCTAGTTCCTTTTCTTTACCCAAGCGTTCTTTACATTCTGTTAAAATCCATTTGCTGATCCCTGGGTAAGGCCTTGGCTTGAAATAAGTCTTCTGGAAATCCATATGCTTTGTCATAACATAATCCAAGTATACAATGTACACCAGATGTGCTTGTTCTGGATCACCGTAAACCTTTTGGCAACTATCTTCGTACCAATCCTGAGTGGACTGAAAGAGTGTGAGATAGTGCTACAATAATGTATTAGAAAACTGATTAGGATTGGCAAAGAGGATCTTGAACTAATGTAGATCGACCTCTGACATGGGACCTGGATGAGAAAAATGCATGATGTTGCTAAAGGGTTCATTTAGGTCGAAGGGTACATCATGGAATCGGTTTTGTTCTCGACAGGTTAAGGCTTGGTGTCTAAACACAGTTTTTCTGGCATATTTTTAGACTTGGTCAATTGTGTCATAATGGGCTAGTTCAGGTGGGTAAAATTCTCGAATAGTGAAGATGATAGTTATTGGTTTGGGTAGGCTTTCGAAGAACAAGGTAGGCCAAGTTTTCCTTTTGGGTCTGGTTAGCAAGTCGACTAGGATATTGGACTCTCCTTTGACATGTTGAACTTGGAATGGTATCTGGAGAACCAATCTTTCAGGCAAAGGAGTTGAGGTTCAGGAATGGCTTTGTTTTTTAATTCCATGATCTTCGGGAAAGAGGAGTTATCCATCTGCATTGTAAACTCATAACTGATCAGATGAAATTCAAATTGTTTGATACCATACTTGACTGCCAAAATCTCCTTGATGGTGGTGTGGTAGTGCTTTCTGCATATTTGAACTAGCTGCTAGCTTGATCGCAATAATGTTTTTGGCCATTGAGTTCTTCAATAAGGATTGCTCCCCAGAACTCATTACTTGCATCGGTCTATAAGATCCTTTGACCCGTGGATGGAATATGAAGTGGAAGTGGTCTCTGACAAATTTGTTTGAGGGCTTGGACGGCTGGGGTATGTTCATGACTCCAGGGAGGTGGTTTCTTTTTTAGGAGTTTGGATAACTGGCTGGTGTATTTGGTGGAGTTTGGAAGGAATGCTTTGATGTGGTTGATTATGCCAAGGAATTGCTGGATTTCTTTTACAGACAGGTTTTGATCAGGAAAGGAAGGAAGGGTGCGAGAACCTGGCTAGATTTTCCAGTCAGAGATTTTCATACCAAGGTATTCAACCTCATGAAGGTCGATGGAGCTTTTCTTTTTTGAGATCATGATACCCTGAGTTTTGACGATGTCAAAGAACTGTTCTAACAGTGACAAATGGGCTTCATCGTGCTTGCAAAAGAGAAGGATATCATCAATGTAAATCAAAACACTGTAAAGAATGAGCTAAAAAATCTTTATCATTGCTTTTTGAAAAATTGAAGGAGCTACCTTTAGCCCAAATGGCATCACCTTCCATTGATATCGAGCATTAGGAAAGCACAAAGTAGTTTTATAACGTTCATTTGGTGCAATTTCCTATTGCCAAAAACCAACTTTTAAATCAAATTTTGAAAATATTTTTGCTCCCTCCAAATGAGTAAAAAGGTTTTGAATCCTTGGGAGCGGAAATTTCTCATCTTTTTAAAATTGGTTTAAAGGTTTGTAGTCGATGGCTAACCTTTTCTTACCTCTGACTTGTTCACTTCTTTTCTTCACGTAAAAGGCTTGACAAGCCCAACTGGAATTAGTTGGCATGATCAATCCTTGCTATAACAGTTGTGCACACTCTTCTTAAGCAAGTTTAAGAGCATCGGGAGTCATCTCGTTTTTGTGTTGCTTTGGTTGGGTTGATGTCCTCATTAAGCTTAAAAGGAAGCTTAACAAAGAATTCTTCATTTATGCAAAACGGGTTTTTGTGCTTAATAAAGTCGGCGTGAGAATCTGCACAAAAATCTCTGAACTTGTTAGCTGTCAATAGAAATTTACCAGTAGTATCAGATATAGCAAACATATTGGTAATAGGAGTAAAAGGTTGAAAGTGATGTTTATATCGGATCCCATGAGGACGGACTCTTAATCTTTGGGCCTTTGTATATATATCAAAGCCGATAAGAAAATCCTTACCATGAAGTTCATTCCCGAAAACCTTGATCCAAATTATGCAATATGGGAAGAATTTTATTCCGACTGGGTGTCTAGAAATGAGACTGCCTTGGAAAATTTCTCCATTGGCTACTTGAAATCGGGCATCAATGTTTGTCCAGAAATCGGCTAGGAGAATATCTTGATTCATCATTGTTTTAATGGCACCCGTGTCTATGAACCTGATAGCTTTGACTAGCTGGGCATACTTAGATGTTAAAAGAGAAACCAGCACATGTGGAGGATGAATATCAGTTATTGAAGAGATATCTAAAACGTTATTAACAGTATTAACAGTAAAAATAGCTAAACATGATTTTTCATTTGAATAATTTTCTAATTTTTCAAATTCTGAACCAGTAATTTCGATAGCAAAACAGTATCCTGGTCGGGATGGCTTTGCTCTGAGAACACCGATTCAACGTCAGATTCGAGATGATCCACCATCAATTGTGAAACAAGCCTTCAATCCTTGGCTTTTTTGTTTGGACAATTTCGTGCAAAATGGCCTTTCTTCTTACAGAAGAAACACCTATTGGACTTTCGTCTGGTTGAAGCCTTCCACTTGATATACTTAAGGATTTTCTTGGATTTATACTTTCTTTGTTTAGGAGACTTCTTCTTCGTGGGCTTGCAGTTGCATTTCATTGCCTTTGGGCAACCAATTTCATAATTTCTATGGCAAATCTTTTCAAATTTCTTCTTTCTATGAAAGAAGTTTCCAACGACTTTCCTTCTTTCATAGAGCTTTTCTAGGCAAGTGAATGTTGCTTGATGGATATCTACAAGTCCAAGATTGGCCAATAGGTCTCCAGAGAGTTCAATCATTTTGTTCAACTCGGGCGGGATCTCTTTTGGAAGTGAGAAAATGTACATTTGTTTATGGTTTAGATTTCTCAATCCCCCAATGCGGTAGTAGATTTTTGTCATCCTTTTGTATTGTCTGTTAAATTCTTTAGGCCTTAAAGAACAACATTTCATCTTGAAGAAATCCTGTCTCGCCTATTTGATCCAAATTCTTTAAATATTATGTTAATCCATTGATCCAAAGAACCTGTAATTAATATATTTCCATCAATAGCATCTAATGAAATGAACTAATCATGTAGAGTACCTACATAACGACTAAAAAATTCAGAACGAATGCTATTCAAAGGTACTCCCTTTAAGAACTGTGTATTAACCCATGATGACATCTCTTGGAATCTTACATGTCTAATGTCGATGGGAATGTCATCAAAAGTGAAACAAGATGTTTTCTGAGATTTCTCAGGAGGAGCGGGTTGTGGAGGTGGTGGTTGATTGTTAACCATAAACTCATCTCCATCATATTCTTCATAGTCGTGAAATTTAGCAAGTGTTGTTGATCTTGAGGGTCCTAGGGTAGTCATAAGGATCCTTGAAACATCCATCTTCTCATCTCCTGAGTCAGTGCACTCAGAAATGCTCCTTGGGGATGCTTTAGGCATGCATTCTTCCTTTGTCTCGGAAATTCTTCCTGAGGATGCCTCACATATGGATTCTTCATTTGAACTGTTAGAAGATGTCTGATTATCAACAGCTTGATTAGATACTGTCTGTGAAGCTGGATTTGTTGAAGAAGACCAAGGCTGTTGGACAGAACTTGTTGGCGTAGGTTCTCTGGTTTCTTCTTTCTTAAGAGCAACATCAGGTTAGACTGGAGCCTTTGCCTTCTCCGTCTGAGGATTTGATGTCCCTTTGGGTAGGAATGTTTCTGACTGAGGAGTTGCGCACGAAGGTTTCTTCTTTGCCGTCAGATAGACATAAGGGTGTTCTTTCACCCATCTCTCCCAAAAACTGAAGTCTGGAATGCTATAATCAGGTATTCTTTCTGCTTAAGGTTGAGTAGGGTTCAGCGGTCCATCGAAATGTGTTGTTGGTGTATGGAAAGTTGGTGGATTATTTGGAACCCTAAACATAGAGAGCCCTTATGATGGAGTCAAAGGAATAGGAGCAGTTTGGGACTTTCTTCTTCATTCAAAGCTACCTTAGGCTTCTTTCGACTTTGAAGCCAAGATTGAAAGGGATGAACTTGAACAAGAGCAAGCAAGGAGGGAGTACAACTTATGGGAGGTTCAAAGCCTTGAGGAACGAGTTGGGAAGCCTAAGGTAGCTTTGAATGAAGATGGAACTAAGCAGGAAACAAGCATATAACAAAGAGCAAATGGAGAAGAAACCAAGCTGGAAACATGCATATAACAAAGAGCAAATGGAGAAGAAACCAAGCTGGAAACATGTAAGACATCCGGCACTTGATCAGCCCATCCGGCGCTGAATCAAATCGAGCAGCATTTCAACAAATTCCAGAGGACATCCGCCACCTCATCCGGTGCAGCAGCCGGCACCGAATCCAATCGCGACCAGTTTCTGCTGAAGCCGTTCTTCTGCATTTTGTTTAATTTCTTTTATGTTTTAAGTTGTATTTTTTCACCAGCCTTTTGCCAAGCTTAGCTTAGGGTTTAGTTAGCTATTTAAAGGCTTTGTTTCAACTATTTTAGATATACAAAGTTGAAACCAAAAAATTCAGAAACTTGAAGTTTCCTTTCCTTACAATGATCTTTGATCTTCTGTATGAGTGTTCTTAGAACATCCCAGATTAGGGTTTTAGACACTATACCTTGGGCTCGCAATCACTTTGGGTGAGGTGTTGAGTTGTCTTCCAAATCAGGAGGTTGGTTGTTGTAGTGGTTTAATCTACAATGGTCTTCCTAATCTCCCAAATCTTACCTTTGATGAGTCCTTTATTTTATAATGATTTGGTTTGATTGTTAGTGTGAAAATTAAAACTTTCAACTTTCAAGAAAATCACATCATCTTTTGGTATCAGGGAGCTTGGTTATCATCAAAGGTTTGACTATCTTACCTGCTTTCTTTTTTTAAGTGTTAAAGATCATATTTTTCTTCTTTGAAAATCCTATGATCTTGTATGTGTTTGTTGTTTTGTTCCTTCTGCATCTATCCTAGTATTCTCTGGTGAACCTTTATGTTTGTTGAATTGTTCTTCTATAACTACAAAAAAAGAAAAGAAAAGAAGAGCATTGTTACATGTTCTTGAAAGGAAAAAAAAAAAAAAAAGATACACAAAAAAAATTCGAAATTGCCAAACTAGAAATTGAGAGATTTCTTGTCTAAGCTCATTGAAATTGCTCGAGTTGAAGTGATTGGGAATTCTATTGTGTTACATTTGTCTACTATCCATCAATCTGAAGATCAAGGGAATTGGGTTATTTGAATTCATTGATAAATTAGTTCACAATTTCATTGACCTCTAGGTGTTTGTTAAAATGCCTATTTGAGAATTTCTTTGGATTCCAAGTGTTTGCTCTTGTATATTGAATTGGTTGACCTTGATTCTTTGAAACTCTATTTTCTTGACTCTCATTTGAATAACTTCAATTAATCAGGTAAGTGATTTGTGTGGATCAATTTGGTGCTTTTGCCTAAGTGATTTGCCTATTGCTCTTGAGGGTTGATTAAGAACTAGAGTGGAAAAAGGCTTTAGGAGTGAGATCCATAGAGAGAAAAGAAAAAGCCAAGTGAAAGAGCAATACATGAGTGAAACATGAGGACAATTGTTATCCTATTCTCTCGATTGTGTTTGAAGGCTATTATGACATAAGGAACTTCACCACCTTCACAAGAATCAAATATGGGAGATATCAATGCATGCCTATCTACCATCTTGGAAAGACTTGAGAACATGGGAATGGTCTTGAACTCAAAGTTTGAAAACTTTGAAGGAAGTGTTTATAAGCTCCAACCTAAAACTCCTAGAAGACATGTGCAACAAGGAGGAAGGGAAGATGAATATCAACCTTGTTCTTCTATGGAGTGTGCAAGAATGGAAGAGTAGGAAGAAGGAGACACAAGCAAATTATGATGACTATTATGACCTTGAAGTTGCGGAGAGGCCTAGGAGGGATAGTTACTTATCTACTACTCAAGGTTCCAAAAGTGTTGGAGACTTCTTGGAAAGAGTGGAGCTAGCCATGAAGGGACTAACATTAAAAAGGATAGAGAAGCTTCAATGGCTATATTTCTCAAAGGGTTGAGAAAGGAGATTAAAGAAAGAGTAGCACCACATCTTTTCGTTAATCTTGAGGAAATGGTACAAATGGCCATTCAAGTTGAAAGAAGCTTGGAGATAAGAAAGTCATTATATGAGAGATCTTATAAAAACTTAAGTCTAGTTACTTCTTCATCAACTATGTACAAAGAAGATGGTCATAAGACTTCACATTATCCAACATGGGAGAACTTGAAGCCTAAGAATGAAGACATCTCAACCACAAATGAAGTTAAAGGTGAAATGGGTCTTCAAGAAAGTGTTGGAAATGAGCAAGTCCAAGAATCCCATGAAGTGAAGAAAGAGATCCCAATTGTGAAAGAAGAGCCTCCAATTGAAATGAAAAATGAGAGTGAGATTGAAAAAGAAAAAGAAATGAGTGTCTTTGTGATGTGATTCTTGAATTATGGCTGGAATTTCAACATTTATCTATCCAAACCCAAGGTCACTCATAATTTGAAATTTTGCCCAAGACTTCAACAAGAGATTCAAGCTAGTGACTAA
>JAOXNR010052486.1:0-16423 GCA_028571225.1 Parsonsia alboflavescens | reverse complement strand
GAGATGCATAAATGTCAAAACATTGACGGGGAATACTTTTACAAGCCATTCGTCATATTGAGGACTGAACCCTCAACATAACAACGCTACCACTCTTATTATCAATGCTCCCACTTGGATGGCATTATCTTATCAAATGGATGCAATGGAGACTGGAACAAAACAGATACAAGAATATGACCCGGCTGTCATATGTTTTCATGCAATCAAATTTCAGGAACCAAAACTGAACATAAAAACAAAATATGTCTATTGATGGCTTTATTTGAACAGTATATACGAAAATAGTAAAAATGGGCAACATCCAGGAATAGATGATCGGATAATCAACAACACTTGCTCTGATACCAATGAAGGATATTATATCCTCTAAAATATAGAAACAGATTTTGATAATAACTTGCGGAAAAACATGCCCGAGATCAAATTGAATCACTGATTAGAATGTATATCACAATTATGAACATACCTTATTTGTCACAGATTATATGCACCTTTGTAATCCTGAGAATCAATGTCTGAGAAAAATATGATAGAGGGAATATATTGTTCTCTGTACTATGGTTTCTTTCTATGTAAAAACATATGTTAATAGAAGAGTGATATTTTCCTTTATATAGTTGTTCGAAAAGAAGTTGTCTGATAGAAAGGTCATATGCCTTTCTTTTTATTAACTTCTCTTCATTATTTGAAAGAAGCATCATGTTTTTTTTTTTAATTAACTTCTTTTTAACTGTTATTCTCACGAAGGGACACATCCCATCATTGAGAACTCATAATTCCAACAGCTAAATTGCATGGGAAGTGGGCATAGAAAAATTTGGCACAATATATATTACACTAATACCTTTTTGTGGTCTTGGACCTTATAAAACTTATTTTGTTTTCTTCTTCTCTTTTCTGGGGATCTTCTTTATAGCCTTAGGATACACCATTTTTTTTTCTTCTTGGGAAGTAAACTGTAGAATTCACCATATGGAAAACCAAGCACTCATTTTAAATTATTTCTCCAAATTAAAAATGGAAAAAAGTCTATCATGGGGATTAGAGGATTATGTATAAAGGTTCTGAGCCCTTGTATATAGTCCACAGAAGAAAAGGAAAGGAAGCATCCAAGAAACCCTTTTTTTCAAGGAAGAAATTAGAGCGCACTACCACTACTTACTATAATTAATAGAATCATCATGTGAATGCCAAATTAATTCACATCCTTATGTCAGTTTGAAATTCAATATTATTATGGGGTTTCTGTGCCGGTTCATGTATATATTATTATTCAAGTGCAAGATGATTAATAAACCACCCCTTTTATTTTGACCACTCCATTCATCAATATTGCAAAATCTTGAAAGTCTAGAATCCACTTATATATAAGCAGGGCACAAATATTCTTAATCGGTAAAGATACTATCATAAGTATTTTATATATATGATTTCTATTTTCAAAATTTCTCATCGTAATTAAAAATTATATAAATATATATATATATATATTTATATATATACAGTTCAGAGAATCTTATACAGTTCAATAATGCCGATGCAGGTGAATATATATATATATATATATATATTTGGCCAAGGTATATATGTTTTGTGGGCATAATTAATAGGGTTTTTCACATGGAAAGAAAACTTGGGCACAATAATGATGCTAGAAGGATGTGGTTGGTGAGATACCAGTGTGTCTTTTTCTGGATAATTCCCATCAGGTGTTGAAGAATATTGCTTGCCTTTAACTTGGAAGGGAATAAAATTAAAAAGAATGAAAAAAGGTCCCTCAAACTTAAGGCTGAAGTTTTTATGGTTTTGAAAAAGTGGGCAATTATATGTAATTTTTCTGTGAACATAGAAACAAAATTAGTCGGTGAAGTTTGTTGGGAGCATATATACAAAAGTAATTGAGCACATATGTATGTATATATATGTATATATATATATATAGAGAGAGAGAGAGAGAGACCTCAATATGGAGCCATGCATCTTCCAAATTAAACTAACATGATCAAATTACGTTCACAAAAAGGTTTCTATTGCTAACAAACATCACTTTAGTGTCTATTCAAGAAAGTAGTTTGGACGACGGTCATATATATGAACAAGAATTTATATTAAAGTTAAGCCCAGTAGTCATTTGAGTCAGATGAACAAATTTTGCCAAAAAGTTCCCACAGATTTCCAACTGAAGATGACTCAATTTGAGAAATGGATATGCAAAATCAGTGGAAAAATAAAATAAAATTTTGAGACAAGAGAACAAGAAAAATCAAGAGTTCCCCCATTATAGGGTCAAAAAGCAGAAACCCACCAAGGACAGATACATTCATAATTCCACTCAAAATGTTTTAAAAAATAGGGAAAAAAAACCAAAGAAGGATTCGATGCACAATCGGGATGAAATCAGACAAAAGTTCACACACAAATGACATTAAAATATCCTTTCGATTCCCCCAACCCCCCCTTTTTTTAATCAATATAGTCAAAACAAGCACATCCTTTTCTTCCATCATCCATATAAAGTAATCCCCCAGCACAAAAAAGGGCCAACGCACAAACAACTCAAACATTCTTTCTTGCATTCGGGACAGCTGCGGACAAAAGGAGGTGAATATATTTTCTCCTTCTTGAGGACATAACTTGCTTTTTTCTTTCTTTCTTTCCTGACCTCCTTTTTCCTATTATTCCCTCCTTTCAGAACTCATATGGATACTACTAATCAATGGACACAGGTGGGTATCCTCTACAGCTTCATCCATCCATCTCCTTCAACCTCTTCGCATAACATATATATGAATAATTAGATCTCTGTGTTGTTCTTTTGTAGATTAAAAAACCCCTTTTTTTTTTTTCTGAAATGATGTTCAAGACAGCTGAAAGTTAACCCTTTTTTGCCAATTTTTTGATTTTTTTTTCCCTTAAAATCTATATAGCCTTTTCTGCTTGGGATTTTGAATTTGGAAGATTAGATGCGTCCTTAATTTATATACACATGAAAGCAAGCACTGCGCTTTTTCTTTCTTCCCCCGGCTCCTCCTTTTTTTACCTATTGCATGTGTGCTATAACGGAAAAAGGAATCGGAAAAAAGGCATTCTTCGTTATTATTGTTGCTCAATAATTTGCCTTTCCTTCATCAAAATTAAGTCATGAAAGTTCTATTTTAGTACTTTGCTTTTGTTCTTATGTATTTCTGATTTTTTTTTTTTCGTGGGTTTCACAGGAGATGATTAATGGAGGAGTTAAAGTAAGTATGGCGGCCGCGGCCGTAGCGATGGAGAGAAAGGCGAGGCCACAGAAAGACCAAGCAATAAATTGCCCAAGGTGTCACTCAACCAATACCAAGTTCTGCTATTACAATAACTATAGCCTCACTCAACCCAGATATTTCTGCAAGACCTGCAGAAGGTATTGGACGGAAGGTGGTACCCTAAGAAATGTTCCCGTTGGAGGAGGCTCAAGGAAAAACAAAAGATCTACTAGTATTACCACTTCAATATCACCTTCTTCTTCTTCTTCAACCCACAAAATTATTAATAATATTAATATTCCTCATCATGTACTAATAAACCCATCATTAAATCTCTCTCATGAGTTTCCTTCTCGAAACCCTAAGATCCATATTGAGGGCCAAGATCTTAACCTAGGTTTTCCATCTTTACATGAATGTCACCAGGGTCCTTCTCAGCTTTTTGAATTACCGGCCAAGATTAATCCTTCGTCTTCCTCTTCCCCATCCGCGGCCAGTACTACTACTTCAAGTACTCCATTTGCAACTCTAGAGATGCTAAGGACTGGGGGGATGCAGAATTCCTTCATCCCCAGTAGAACCCCGGCGCCTGATTTGAATTTGCTTTACGGTAGTACAGGGTTTTCGTTGAAGGCAACTGGTGTTGGTGCAGTAAGTTTCAGTAGTGTGGATGGGATTGGAAATGGGTACGGCCCTGGTAGTACCGGCGGCGGCCGAGTTCAAGAAAATAATAGTAGTACTGAAAGGCTAATGTTTCCTTTCGGAGCAATGAAACAACTTTCGGAGCAAACAAGCAGTGAAGTACTGGATCAAAATAAAGGGCATCATCAGAATTCAAATGGATTTTGGAACGGAATGTTAGGTGGTGGAGGAGCTTGGTAACTAGAGATCGATCTTCAAAAGGAGACGGCTAGAAGATTATTAATTAACTCATCATCAAGTACAATTGCTTCTTCTATTCCCTTTTTTTTATCTTTTATATTTTATTTCATGGATATCTGGAATTAAGTGTTCAGGAACTACTAACATAGGACATATGATTTGGGATTTCTTGGATTTGTCATATTGTATTATGTAATTCGTCCTTGGCCTCAGTTTCTGGGTTCCGGAGCTGATCGATCTCCTTATAGTTATAATTACTACAGGTTGTGATATTAATTAATGAAAGCTATATATAGGTTCAGATTTTAGCTAGGGTTTTCCATGCATAAATATATATATCTGTATGTATGTTGTGATCCTTAATTAATTCCCAGTCTTCCAATATTACTTTTCTCATAATAATGATATATGTGCATCACTAGCTACTGATCGATCAGGCATATGATCATCATCATAAGCATCTTTAATAGCATTTGATTTTCACTGCTTAACAGAAAATGTACAACCAATTATATAAACTACATAATCTCTGAAAGCTTTTTGTTCATTATATTTTTGGATGCACACGCCCAGGGCATTTACCCTTCCGTCGTTTTGTAATTGAAACATTCCGATAGAGAAAGAAGACACCAAGCAGATGGATGGTTTTACAAGTACCCCAACGAACATTAAATGTTATATACTACTTCCGTCACTATTTATAAGTCAATTAAATTCACTTTTATTGTCATTAAATAAAAGTCATTTGTGTTAGATTATTAGATATTTTACTATTTTTTACTTATATTATCATGTTTCTCTCTTTTCGATAGCTATTAGTTTGATTAAAATTATAAATAAGGGCATTTAAGAAAAAATATATATATTATCTTAATTTTGACGGAATAAGTATGTCAATGACTCATATAAATAGTAACAGAGGATTATACAAGAAATCTGTTTATACCCATAGTTCTTATTAGGAGATGATTAAAAGTGCAATAACCAAGTTTTTCATACTGTCGGCAGCTTCAACCTCTCACGTTGTCAATATTTTTTAATTATTGATTTAGTTCATTTTAATTAATTGAAGTGAAATGAAAACAGAACTTTAATTCTTGATGGTGAGAATAGTATATACACAAAAATATCAGTACTTAATTAAGACATCTTAGAAATATAGAATGCTAACATTAGGAAATTGAATAAGTCTGGAGTGGTAGATTTGAATTAATCTGGAAAAAAATATGGCCAATCGAAATTGAACGCCTGTGGGACAGGGTGCGCAATGTATGTTTGCGCTTTTCGATGGGTCCGATATCAGTCTAACTTGAACAATCATCGAATGCAAATTTAAAAAATTAAAACCTATAAAGTACCTGCCTCCACCAAAAGCTAATTTTACCTAATCCTATTACACACAGCCATCAAAATCAGAGGGGACCCCGCCCTAGCCATATGTGAATCATTACCTTCTCCTCCGTCATTAGATATTGATAATTTTAATTGATTTTTTTTATTATTTATTATAAGTTATTATTATTAATTAATTAAGTAATTGATTATATTTTTTTTATATTTATTTTTTCACGAGATATAGAAAATGGTGTTTAAATTTTTAAAATAATAATAAAAAAATATTTTATATAAAAAAAATTATCTTAATTTTTATAAAATAATAACTGTAATTAATATTGAGCGACGAATATATACTAAATGAGTAGATGCATGACCATATATATATATATATATATATATAAAGTACTAAATGTGAAGAGGCATGACTAATCATAACCTGCATGTTGAATCCACCACCAGCATTCAAAACACCAAGCAATTATATAGCCTGGCTGACTATTCAATTCCTAAGAATTTTTTTCTTCTGTTTTTTTAATTTTTACGAGGGAAGGGACCCTCCAAACATTCCTCTAGGCATGCGTGCCCATCCATATGACTATATCTCCTCCAGTCAAGAAATTCCAGAAGAGAATCATAGCATATATATATATATATATATAGCTAATTGATCACTTTTCTTCTGCTGTCCGGGCCGGAACATTGTGTACGTTTATATATAATATTACCCCTGTATTATAAATGAGAGACGTCGATGCACTAAAAAAAACAATCTATTATAACTCACTATTCACCTCCGTTATCCATTCACTTCAAATTTAATGATAATTAAGTATTGTCTAGATTCAAACTCACGACTTTTTATTATATACTTACCTCCTCAACCGTCGCATTAAATTACTTTTGATGTAAATATTATAACACATTTTATTTCAAGTCTATTATGAATAAAACTTGATGATATATAAAGTTTACATATAACATACTCATAATTTAAATATTTTAAAATAATATAATAAAAAATCTAAATACAAAACAATGTAATAGTATAAGAAAAGAAATAATCTTCCAATACATAAGTCTGTTCAGGGACATTCAAGTTGGTAAAGTGACAAACACATAGATCATAAGTCTCTAATTTGAATCCCACAAATATCCTCCTGGATAAGCAAAATGATGAGGTGCGTACAAATTGATTTAGACATCGCTACAAAAAAAAAGAAGTCATTTTAAAACTAAAAAATTATATCTATAAAGGTTTATTTTTTACGACTCATAAGCTGCAACGAGAAAGATTATTTTTTTCTGACACATACATATCGACAAAGATATAAATTTATCACGACATGGTTTTGTGTTAAAGAAAAAAAAAAACAATTCCTTTCTCAACACACTTTATATGTTGAGAATTTTCTATTTTTGTCGATACACTAATGTTGACATATTGATAAAATTATGTTGACACATAGATTTCGTGTCCAATAAATAAAATCTATCACTAATTCACATTAAGTGTATCCTCATAAATCGTTATTCTTGAATCACTATTATTTGTCATCTAAAAGTGGAGAGGATTTTATCATTTTTATTCCTTTGATTTGAAATACAAGTTCTGGGTGCCGCCTGGATTTTGTTTACTACTCGTTCTTAATTGTAAAGAAGCCGAAATATACAAGTTCAATTCCAGAGCTTTAATTTTAATTTGCCGGGATATGTTAACTCACACGTTTGGATTTGGTTGATCTAATAATAATTTATTCATCAACTGAACAAACACAGCCCATTCAGATGTCAATAATATCATCACTTGAAATTAGACCTTAAAATGGATTCACGAGGAAACCATTTTCTCAAAAAATAAGGTCGAAGAAGCCCACTGAACACCTCACTTTGTTCAAATTATGAGCTGTCAAAGCTTCCCAAAGTGTTTCAAAAGTCAAGCTTGCAACAGCACGACCAAATCAAGTACACTGTTGCCTTACATTTTTTCTGTCTCTGCTCCCTCCTTCCATAGAAGAATTACATAGAAAGTGCTTCTACTTCCATTAACCAAGGGGAAAGGAATCTATGAATCTCTCTTTCCTGTACCTGTAGTCTACTTTTGTACCATTTTCTTCTTCACAACCTGTTCCATCCTCAACTCACCAAAGCAGATGGCTTGTGCATGGTAAGGCTGCAAACACCACCCTCCACAAGATTGAATTTCCTATGCTTCCTATATCTCAACAAATGTCACCCAGATAAGAAGTAAGAGGCTCAGAGCTTATTGCAATCCGGGAACATATTTCTTTGTCAAGAGATCAACTCTTGTGTACATATGGTCGTGTAGGGAGGATATATGGTGGATCCTTTCCTAGCAGGGTTTGTCCTGAATGTTATCTTTTCTCTCATGCCCCAGCCAATGGCAAAAGTAGACCCAAAAGGCAAGACTTTATATATCAAAGAAGTACCATATTTCAACATAAAGAACTGCATTGATTGTTTCACTTGTCCATTCATTTCAGGGAGTCATGCAAATCAGGAACACCGAGGATAAATATTGCTAGTTTTTCTACAGTCAGTGGCAAAGAGAAAAGACAATGCTGATCTTGACATACAAGAAAATTCTACTGTACAGAGATTACTCATTACATTTATTGCTTCAATCTTCAGAGGCTTGTAAATAAACAGAGCACAAAACTCCTATATAAGCTAACATTCTCTCCAGTTCTATCTTCTATACAGCAAAAAGTTGAAGGAACACGGGCAATATATGTTTAATAAAAACAAAGCAGTTCATCAAATGTCACGCAACTCACTGATCCCCATTGATCCCAAATATACGAACCTTGTGCATATTGGGGAACTTAGCAATCACTAGCACGAGCACTGCTAGAGTGTTGAAGAAAAGCATAGGGTTCTGGTAGTCCGTTGTATGTGAAGCTATCAGATACCTGAAAGTAAAACATATGATATTGACTAGTTGCAATCCTTCATAAACTCAAAAAGATTCAATCAAATACTACATACAGAAACTTTGAAGTGGCTTGATTCAAATAATTTATAACAAGAGAAGCATGAAAAGAAGGAAGAATATGAACCAGAACCAAGTCAGGAAGAGATCAGAAAGAATGGAAAAACACATAATCTACCATCCAGGTCAAAATGAAACTAGGATTTCAAATTCTATGTTTTGTCAAAATGAAATGATTTTGCATGAAGTCAGGTCACCAGCCATGTTCACATCTCGAACTTGTCTAATACTTGAAACACAGCATAAAGAAGGATCTTCTTATTTTTTCAATAATCAGTCAGTCATAAACCAAAATTATTTGGTCATGATTCATGTTCTCCATAGGCATTGTATCATTTCAGACTATGTGATTGACTAAAAGCTTTCAAGTTCAGAACCGCAGACTTCCTTTAACTCTTTAAACATACTGCTGCAATCGAGAATTCCTACTCACTAGGCAGAAGGCATACATAAAACAAAAAAAGTACTTGTTCTCCCCTTTCTCTGTCTGGTTAGCACAATTCACAAACACTTCTAACAACTATATCTACTATTTCTTCCCAATAAACAGTACATAGCGATTGATTGATGAGCACATCTTTCTCTCAGATAAATATTGGAGCTTCCAAGATGCAAGAGTTCCATGCAAGCGAGGTGGCAAGTTTTATCCTCTGAAATGAACTCAAAGGTAAATAGTATCTAATGCTTACCTCTTTTAGTTAATTTAGCACAACTTAATCAGTTCATCTTGATCTTGTATTCCCAAAGTATTGTATGAACATGAACAAAGGACCAATGACAGAGAATTACTGGACACAGAAGGCAAATAGAGAGGAGGCTAACTTACAAGACCACAGGGACAACTGTCAAAAACTTCCTATTCCTAGTGAGCTGCTTTCCATTGTCTATTTGCTCCCACCAAGTCAAACCATTATATATGCCCTGGTCATCAGCAAAAGGGGTTCCCTTCTTCCAGTGGAAAAAGTGATATGTCACCTAAATTGGCACAGCAAAGGCATGTCAAAATCATTTACAGCAAAGTATCCATCACTGGCAGCCACAACAGCAAAGAAGAAAATAGAGACAGAATCAGTCTGTATAATACATATGATATGTAGCACATTCAAGAGGAAGCAGCACCTGAAGAAAACGGAAGCTCAAATAATTTGGCACTGAAATTGTTGAGCAAAATCTCATAGATTATTTAGAAGGATAAAACTTTTAGGGACAAAATAAACATTGGTCTCTAGTTTGACAACTTTAAAATAAGCCAATTTTTCTGTTGTTGACATATCTACCTAGTCCATGCTTAGCCAATAAACAATACAAACAGAAGAATCAGATAAAGTAAAAGATGCACAATGGCCAAATAACACAGAGTGCTGTAAAACAAATGAGTGAAACGTTGTGGGACAATCCCATAGATTAGAACAGTGACAAAAGGAATTGATCAATTGTTGAAATATCACAAAACTAAGAGCACTGAATGTATAGTAGAAGACCATAAATTGAACTGTTTCATCTGATGCTTGTTCTCTAGCAGTGGTCACTCATACGTAGTAATTTAAAACTATAGCAAAATACTCAAGAGCATTTTAGAGAAGTTTAGACCCTAAAAACTCAAATTTAGTTCAGGTATGTCCCTAAATGGAAAAAAGGATCTTTATCCTGTACAGATACATTGAGCAAACTCTTGCTTTAGTAGATTCCCCCAATCAAAAAGCACTGTTATACTCATAAGATTATTAACCTTGACAAAAACACCCTTGCAATAAGGAACAAAGATTGGAACTCTTACTATAAGTTTAGTTGTCTATTCACTTTACCGGAGATAACTACTTCAGCCCATACTTAATTTTTAGGTCACATGAAATCTGTTCCGAACGATATGAAGGAATGGATAGGAGAGGAAAAATAGGGAAAATACTGCACAGCTAATGTCAAGGTGAAATTGGCCCAACCAAATCAATCAATAATACCAAGAACCGTCTGAACGAACTAAATGATTCGCATCCAATCAACAATTAAACTGAACTGGAAAATGATAAAAGAAAAAAAAAAATCAAACTAACCCTTAACCAACTTAGAAAAGGAAATTGTACAGCAAATTTATGGATTTGATCAATAAATACATACTGCAAAATGGGCAAGATTGACAATTGTCCAGGCCATGCCGGGAGTGCAACCGAAGACGGAGAGAAAAATCAGCCATGAGAAGAATAGGAACAATATGTAGGTGGTCCACACACCGGGATACATAAACCACTCGGTATTCCTATTCAGATCCGCCGGCGGCACCGCCTTCACATACAAATTGGCCATCCCTGTTCCTTTCTTGAATTAAATACTAAATAATTGATACTCTTCCGTTAGCCCCCGATAAATTTCTGCAAATTATACAAACTGATTAACTCGAGCCAAATTTGAAAAAACCGCCTCCGATATAATTACACACTCCTAATCTTGTTGCATCCGAATTGCTTGCTACCCAATAGATTTTGATTAGCCAGTGACTGCAGAATTGATCGATTGCAACTCGCCGCTATTATAAATTTAAGGTACCGTTTGGATAAAAATCTCCTATTGGATGGGTGAGCGGGTTTTGGATCCTTTTCCGTGATTAGCAATCACCCTCGGCTCGGTTTCCCTAGTTCGATGTGCTTATCTATTCAGTGCTCTCTAATTTGTTGTCATCTGCTTTCATTTACTAAAAAAAATATGCCGTTTACCTTACCTACTTTTGACTAGAAAAGATTTCTCAAGTGGAAATTCTCGAAAATACTCAAAATTAAATAACATATTTCAATTATACTTAATTTTTCAAAATATTTCAATTTTACTCATTTAGTCAAATGATTTTTAGTGTATATCAAATGGATATAGATACCTAATTTGAGAAAAAAGAACCGCTGATCAAATGAAAAAGATTCATTTGTCCCTCATTCAATTGACTTTCCCCAAACTTATCAGGGAATTCCAATGGATACCAAGTTCCCTCATTCAAACTACCATCAAGAAACCCACTAGGGAATTCCAATGGATACTCAATCGTCTATCCTTAGTTCTCTCATAACCCATTTATTCAAACTCGTCGATATCGTCGAATTTGTTTACCGCTAGTATGCAGTTGTCGAGGAAGAAGAAGCTAGAAAACAGGAAAAAGAACAAGTTAGACCGTCAAATTTTCAGCTACAGGTAAGTCCCCCTTGCATCATTTAAATTTTTTCCCCTTCTATGATCATATTTATGACTCTAAACATTGAAATGGTTGTGCAATGATCATGTATGAGTTTGTTTTGTGTGATTGTTCAATCATCTTGTTTTTTTGGCTTTTGAACTGGAAATGTTTAATTATCATATATGCTTCTGTTTTTACTTCTACTTTTTAAAATTTTGTTGATAATGGAGAAATGTTAAGTCTATTTGTAAGCATATTTGTGGGATAAACGATTGGGGAAGGTTTTAATTAGAGTTTGGAATTGGGAAGTAAACTTTTTGGATTGAAATTGTGGAAGGTAAGGATAATCCCGTCAAAAGTCGGAGTTATCAGTTTGAAGGTCCACCGACCTTCAGGTAAAATTATTATTGTTATTTTAAATTATTATTATTATTATAAAATTTTAAATAAAAATAAAAATTAATGTTATTAAATTTGAAATTAAATAAAAGTTAATTTTATTAAATTTTAAATTAAATAAAAATTATTATTATTATTATTTTAAGTTAAATAAAAATTATTATTATTATTAAATTCTAAATTAAATAAATTTTAACTTAAATAAACCTTATTATTATTATTAGGAAAATAATTAAAAATTATTATTATGAAACTATCACTATACTTTACAATGATCTATTATTATTATACAATGTAGTTTATACTATCAGTGTATAATAGAATTTAATTATACAATGTACTTTAATACTTAATATTTTATAATGATTGTTCTGACTTTTTTTTATAAATAAAAATACATTGTACTTTATATCAAGAAAGTAAAATAATATTATTATAATGACTCCATCAATATCTATCTACTAAAAATAAAAATAATAATTTATAACTATAATATGTTTTAAAATTAAAATACTTGGAGTAAAGTTTGGTTAAAGTTTTATAAAATGGTTTTAAATAATAAAATATTATATATTTTTTCTGTGAAATATTTTGTTTAGGATTTAGATAAACTTTTTCATAAGATAACAAATTGTTTGGAGCCTATTTTATTTATTGTACTTAGTTTAATTTAACGACAATCTAGCTAACTATTATTTTATTTTTTTATATTTGCAAATATATGGAACCTGGTAGAGGCATAGTTTTGTTATTCCTCCCGGTAAGATTATGAGTTGTCATTGCAAGTTTTTGTGGATAACAGAGGTGATTGACTTGGTCAGGCTCTACGAGGTAGAGGAGTGATTTAGGAGGGATCCATTCAGATATATGCTGGATCTACCCAAATATTCCAGACGTTTTTACGCCCATGCTACATTTCATGTGCCTAGAGGGGAGGTTCACTTCCACAATGCTGGCCTCGATGAGATGTGGTTCCACATCGAAGGTAGACTACATCGATTAGGATCTCAGGAGTATGCCCTGATCACCGAACTTCAATTTGTCCTGGTGGATCCGGAGATTATAGGGTGGGATTTGTCGAGCAGCTCCGCACATGATAGATTATTGAGGCATCGTCTATCGATCCCGACACAGGCCCTTGATATGTTTAGGGAGATGGAGGTTGGATCCCTAGAGCATGATGATGTCCTCAAGCTTGCTTATATGGCATCATCGTTGGATACTGGATACTGATATGTGAGTCTTCAAAAGTGATTCCGTATTACTTGTGGAGCATCCTCGAGAATTTGCCAGCGGCAGAAGCATTTCCCTTGGGCACCATCAGGTGGAGCATGACACAACATTGCCTCTAGAGAGTCGTGGTGGAGAGAAGAGGGGTCATAGACCTGAAAGCAGAGATCACTTTGTTGGACTATTACATGAAAATCCAAGTTAGAGGAACCTGGGTCACTCTGGCAGGAGATAGGCAACTCGCGGCAAAATGTTACCTCGCTGAAGGTAATATAGAATGCTCGGCGGAGCTCGAGTAGGAACATTTCATCGACCTCTTGAAGGAGAATGATGAATTCAGAATTCAAGCAACCAGGAGAGGAAAACAAATCTTCCTCAATCCAGAATTCCCTGAGAAAGGGATAAAAATAGGTGAGCTTTTGAATTCCAATATTAAAGGAATGCTCGTTCATTCCCTACAAGAATCCTGAAGGCTTTCACCTGGTGACCTACTGACCTCGAAGGGGTAGATCAAAAAGTTGCAGAGCATAAGGTTTGGCTAAGACCAGGGGTCAAACCAGTGAAACAAAAGGAAAAGACCTTTGCTCTCGAACAAAGCGAGGTCATAGCTCAGGAAGTCCAAACTCTTCTCAACATTGAAATTTTAAGGGAGGTGGTGTACCTAGAATGGCTCACCAATCTGGGGGTTGTGTCAAAAAAAGAAGGGACATGGAGGATGTGTGTGGATTTTACCATGCTAAACAAATATTGCCAGAAGGACTCCAACCCACTTGCTAGCATAGATCAGATGATGGATTCTACAATCGACTATCAATGGCTGTGTTTTCTAGACCCCTAAAAGGCGTACCACCAAATTCCGATGTCAATAGAAGACATGGAAGAGACCTTGTTTATCATCGACGTCAAGACTTATTGCTACACCAAAATGCCATTTGGCTTGAAAAACGCAGGAGCAGATCTCCAGTGAGCAATGCACAAGGTATTTAAGAACCAACTAGCAAGGAACATTGAGGTCTATGTCGACAACTTCGTGATCAAATCCAAGACCTCCTAGGAATTCATTGAAGATATCAGGGAGACTTTCCAAACATTGAAAGCTGCCCATATGTGAAGGGAAGGCCACAAACAAACCTTCTCTAGGTATTGATCAGAGGGAGTCTAGAGAGGGTACAGGCATCCCCTTTTTTCAGTTTTTTCAGATAGAAGATCGGAATCTGTAATCACCAGCAAAAATATCTGACCTCTGCCTCTACTTCGTCACACGAACGTCTACTTCCAATGCACGTCTCACGAACACAGCAACGGGACAAACACGATTGAACTGCTAGATTCAATCGTGAATATTGTTTTTCTCTTTTTTGGTTTCTCTAAACTCTCTGTTTTTTTTTTCTACACAGACACTCTCACAAAAAAAAAAAAAAATTTACAGAAAAGAGAGAGGCGTAATCTCTTTGAAAAACCTATATCATGAAGTCTTCTGGATAAATCAATCATTTATTTTCGAATTCTGATTTGAATTAAAAAACGAGAGGCCTATCAAAGTGTCACTGGAAAGATTCGTCCAGGTTCAACGAACCTGGAAATAATACAATTCAATCACATAATTAACTCTTAATTATATTTTGGTTAATTCCTATTCGTGAATTAGCCTAATCAACTTTAGCTAATTACGTTTAGGTTCCAAACGAGATTCTACCCATTAAGCAATACATTCTGAATGTGTGACCCAATAGATCCTTGTAAAATTGGCATTTGACATTAACGATATTTTCTATGGAAGTAGATATGAGATATTTCTCTTATTCGGTTTAATTAATCTACTCGGGGCTGAGAATTCAGATATTAAAGTTTACGAGTATGACACGTTCCATGACTCGTGTTCAATTTTGACTTCCTGGACAAAGAGATTAAGACATTTTATTTTTATCACGAAAGGTTTTGTCTTGTCATCGACATTCCCGCTAATTGGATAGCAATAATGTGTCGCTAGACACCGCTTATTGTACATGATATTAAATATCGTTAATGTCAAATGCCAATTTTACAAGAACCTATTGGGTCACACATTCAAAACATATTGCTTTCAGGACGTATTGCTTAATGGGTAGAATCTTGTTTGGGACCTAAACGTAATTAGCTAAAGTTGTTTAGGCTAATTCACGAATAAGAGTTAATTATGCGACTGAATTGTATTTTTCTAGATTTGTTTAACCTGGACAAATCTTTTTCAGTCACACTCTGATAGGCCACTCGTTTTTTAATTCAAATTAGAATTCGAAAATAAAAGATTGATTTATCCATAAGACTTTTGATTACGAAGTCTTCTAGGTTTTTCAATGAGATTACACCTCTCTCTTTTTCAGTTGTTTTCTTTTTCTTTCAGAGTGTCTGTAGAGAGAAAAAAAAAACAGAGCGTTCAGAGAAACCAAAAAAATGAGAAAAACGATATTCATGATTGGCAGTTCAATCGTGTTTGTCTCGTTGTTGTTCGTGAGACATGCACTAGAAGTAAACGTTCGTGTGACGGCGTAAAGGCAGAGGTCGGAGACTTTTGCTGGTGACTGCAGGTTCCGATTTTCCATCTGAAAAAAATTGAAAAAGGTAATATCTGTACCCTTTCTAGACTCCCTCCGATCGATGCCTGGAGGAGGTCTGTTTGTGGCCTTCCCTTCAGTTGTGGAGGGAGGTTCTTCAGAAACAGGACCCTCAAGGACCTACGTCTTCTTTTCTTGTTTGAGGACTATCCTCAAATTCCTGTACCAATGTAGGAGGTTCGTCCCATTCAGTTTGTCCTTCTCAAGGACCGATCGCAATGACAGTGTATTATTATTTTTGTTAGGTGCCATGGTAATCTACAATAAAATATGCAAAATATGAGTATCATGAAATGATCATTTAATTTTAAAAAAGACTTAAATGATACTCCCGCTATTTTTCTTCAAATTAATAACCCTCATTATTAATTCGAAAAGTTACACACTTAACTTTCTAGTGGACCAAGATCCATATTTCACCTTACCCTACGGTAGCTTTGGCTATCCCTTGAGACTCAGTTATTTAGGTAAGTAACACCTTGCTAATTGCCTCTCTATGCAACTCTTAGTTTAAACATGAACAACTATTGTTCTTAATGCCTCTAGATTACCCCAATCTAATTGAGGG
>JAOXNR010052484.1:0-16425 GCA_028571225.1 Parsonsia alboflavescens | reverse complement strand
TGCTATTATCCAACTAGGTACTCCGTTAACGTGTCTAGCTTCATCCTCAACCCAATGGGTTATCGACTCAGGTGCTACAGCCCATATGACAAGTAATCAAAACCTTTTTTAGACATTTCACCCTTACAAAACACCTTTTCAAGTTACTATTGTTGATGGATCTTTAACACCTGTGCTTGGATCTGGTATTGTAAATCCAGCTCCTTCTCTTCTCTTATCTTTAGTTCTTTGTTTACCACAATTAGTTTTTAATCTAATCTCCATTAGTAAACTCAGAAGATCATTGAAATGTAGTGTTACCTTCTTTCCTGACCACATCTTGTTTGAGGATCTTACGACGCAGCAAATTTTTGGTAAAAGGTTATGAGTTAGGAGGCCTCTATATTCTTAACACTCAGGTACAATGTGGTCTTACATGTTCTCATTCCATAACTCCCATTGAAGCTTATTGTCAATTAGGAGATCCCTCTTTCCCTCTTTTGAAGATAATGTGTCCTCAATATAAAATATTTCTTAATTAGATTGTGAATCTTGTCAGTTTTCTAACCATCATCGTAGTTCGTTAGGTCCACGAGTTAATAAATGGGCTTGAGAACCCTTTGAATTTGTTCATTCTAATGTTTGCGGTCAGTGTCCTACTACTTCCAAAACTAGTTTTAGGTATTTTGTTACTTTTGTTGATGATTATTCTAGAGCTACTTGGTTATACTTTATGAAAAAAAGTTCTAAGCTATTCTCTCACTTTTGTGTCGTCAATGCTGAACAAAAAATCACTTTAATACAACTGTCCGCACATTAAGGAGCGATAATGCCAAAAAATATTTATCTCAGACTTTTCAGTTATACATGTGTCAAAGTGGCCTTCTTCACCAAACATCTTGTGTTGATACTCCAACTCGAAATGGGGTAATAGAACAGAAAAATAGACATCTTTTAGAAACTAATCATGCTCTCCTTTTTCAATTGAATGTCCCAAAACAATTTTGGCATGATGTTGTTTCTACGGCTTGTTTCTTGATAAATCAAATGCCTTTCTTAGTTCTCAAAGCAGCAACCCCTTATGGTATTTTGTTCCCCACCAAACCGTTGTCCCCTATTGAACCAATTATGTTTGGGAGCACATGTTTTGTTCTCGATATTCGTCCTCATATAACTATGTTGGACCCCAAGTCTCTCAAATGTGTATTTTTAGGCTATTCTCTTCTTCAAAAGGGTTATCAATCTTTTTATCCTTCACTTGATCATTATTTTGTGTCCACTGATGTTAAATTTTCTTAACATATTCCCTTTTTCACATCCTCCTTGTCTTATTTGAGTGAGGGGGAGCAGGATGATCTTTTAGTCTATACCATTAGAGTTCTCAATTCATCATCTACTTCTATTTCTACTGGACCACCTAATGTGCAGGTTAACTCAAGGAGAAAAAAGGTTCCTAACCCATTCCCTCCACCTCCTTCATCATTGCAACTTGATGTAGCCCTGTCAAGTGATTTTGACCTTCCTATTTCCCTTCATAAAGGTAAATACCAATGCCATTATCCTATCTCCCTCTACCTCTACCTCTTCCTTCATTGCTACTCTCGATTTTGTTGCTCTCTCTGAAATTGTTTTGCAACCGTAGCTTATCCTGGTTGGCATATTGCAATTATGGACAAGATGAATGCCATTGATAGTAATGGTACATGGGACTTAGTTGACTTGCCTATTGGAAAACATGTTATTGGATGCAAATGGGTGTTTGCTATAAAAGTTAATCCTGAGGATTTGCTGCTCAGCTCAAGGCTTTGTTGGTCGCTAAAGGTTATTCTCAAACCTATGGAGTGGACTATTTTGATACTTTCAGTCCTGTTACAAAACTGACATCAGTTCGTTTATCCATTTCTATGGCTGCCACTCATGATTGGCCCTTGCATCAACTTGATATTAAAAATGCTTTTCTCCATGGTAATTTGCAAGAAGAAGTATATATGGAGCAATCACCAAGTTTTGTTACTCAGGGGTTGTCTGAATAGGTTTTTCGACTTTACAAATCATTGAATGGTTTGAAACAAAGTCCTCGAGCATGGTTTGGGAAATTTGGTGGAGTTGTTCAAGATTTTGGCATGACGCGGAGCAAATGTGATAATTCTGTATTCTATTGATAGTTTGATGATGGTCTTATTTTCTTAATAGTCTATGTCGATATCTCATCTATTAAAACTTTATTACATAATCACTTTCAGACAAAGGACTTGGGAGAGTTGAAGTACTTTTTGGGAATTGAGGTGACAAGAAGAAAGAAAGGTATACTTCTTTCTTAGAGAAAGTATGTTCTTGATTTACAACTACAAGAAAATAGAAAATTAGGGGCTCAATCTTGTTGCACATCGATGACCTCGAGTACAAAACTCAGAAGAGATGATGATGATGAGACAATTGAAAATCCAGAGAGATAGGAGATCGTTGGGAATGCTAAACTACCTTACTGTTATTAATCCTGATATTACATACTCAGTAAGTGTTGTGAGTCAGTTAATGGCATCACCTTTGGTTGTTCATTGGAATGCTCTTAAGAAGATTCTTGGTTATGTGCGGGGGGCTAAAAGACTTGGCCTGGTATGTAGGAATCATGGGTGTACAAACATAGAATGTTTTTCAGATGCACATTAGTGAGGATCAAAATCTAGTGGGAGATCTACATCGGGGTATTATATCTATGTTCGAGGAAAACATAGTATCTTGGAAGAGTATGAAACAAAATGTGGTTTCCAGATCAAGCTCGGAATTTGAATATAGAGCAATGGCTCAATCATCGTGTGAGGTAATTTGGTTACAACAATCGTTGAAAGAGGTGGGACTTAAGTTTGCTATGACAGCTACATTATGGAGTGATAGTCAGTCAACAATTCATCTTGCCTCTAATTTGGTCTTTCATGAGAGAACTAAACATATTGAGATTAATTATCATTTCATTCGAGAAAAGATTCAAGAGAAACGTATTCTAACTAGGCATGTCAGAACTCGAGACCAACTTACAGATATTCCCACTAAGGCTATAGATGGGGCTCAAGTTGATTACATTTGTAATAAACTGGGCATGATTAACATCTATGCCCCAACTTGAGCGGGAGTTTTAAGATTCTGATAGATTGATAGGATCAGGATTGATTTGTATAGATTGATTAGAATTGGGTTGATTGATTGATTAGAGTAGATCGAGTAATTATCATATTTTAGTAGATTCCGATTAGTCATTGTTAAAGCAACAAAACTAGTCATACTCTATAGCTATGCAATCTCCTCAATCTTCTCAATCACCAAATATTAGCTAATTACTTAATTTCCTCTCAATAATTATCTCTTACCATTCATAGAGCTCTATAGAACATCCTGTATATATGTATAGGCTGACTGTCTATAATCAAGATATAGAAGAATTCAATAAAGTTTTCTTTCTTTTTCCTTTTAAACTTCAAACATGATATCAGAGCTACAAAGCAAGAACGCTCCATCCGATATAACCTCACCCTCTTCCTCCACCTCTGCCGACATTGAATATTCTTTCTTCTCCCTTAGCAACATCAACAAACACCATACTTCGTTGGTAGCCCTACTACCTAGACAATGGGTTTCGGTTCTCCTCCCAAAATTGGTGAAAAATTGACAGGGAGCCACCATCCCATCTAGAAAGCCCAAATTTCTCCCTATCTTCAAGTAGAAAATTTGCTTCCCATACTCGACGAAACCAAACCAGCACCACCAAAATTCTTGGCACCGACGACTAGTGAAGAAGCTCCTATTCTCAATATAGTTTGTTCTTCTTGGCTCATCTGTGATTCCATTGCAATGGGATGAATTCTCAACTCCTCCACATCTCCTATTGTGGCTTAATTAACACAACACACAACTGCAACTTGGAGATATCTAGACGAGTCTTAATTAACTTCTTGTATTTATCGTGCTTCCACATTTCGTCTAAAATTCCAGTCCATTACCAAGGGGAGTCAGCCTATCACTAAATACCTACAAGAAGTTACCTCAATTTCAAACTAGCTTTCTACCATTGGAGAACCCATATCCTCAAAAGAATACCATACACATCTGTTTCGGGGGCTAGGTGCAAAATTTGATGCACTTGATACTGCCATCTTTGTTTTATCTCAAACGGGAGCAATCACCAGGGATTCTTTGCATGCGCTCATCTTGAAACATGAAGGAAGGTCGGAGTTGACCAATCTCACGACAAGACAACCACCACCCATAGCATTTGCGACTCAAACCAACAAATCTGGAAATTTGGTGTTCAATCAACAACGAAGTCCATCTTCAACTCCACTACAGCTAACTCCATCACTCACCTCTAATTTCATCCTGATTCAATGAACCTAGAAAAATATAATTCAATCACATAATTAACTCGTAATTATATTTTAGGTTAATTTCTATTCGTGAATTGGCCTTAACAACTTTAGCTAATTACATTTAGGTCCCAAATTAGATACTACCCATTAAGCGACATGTTCAAAATATGTGACCCAATAACTCCTCATAAAATTGGCATTTGACATAAACGATGTTTAATGTCATGGACAATAAGCAGTGTCTAGCAACACATTATTGCGATTCAATTAACGAGAATGTTGGTAACAAGACAAAACCTTCCATAATAAAAATTACATGTCTTAATCTATTTGTCCAGGAAGCCATAATTGAACACGAGTCATGGAACGTGTCATACTCGTAAAGTTCAATATCTCAATTCTTAGCCCCGAGTAGATTAACTAAACCGAATAAGATAAATATCCCATATCTACTTATTCGAGCATGGCCATGCATTTTATAATCTCACTCAAATAAGAATACTAGACATCACTTTCATGTTATATAAGAGGGACAAATCCTATCCTGATCATTCCACATTCCACAGCACAAATCAAAGCATACTTAATACATACCTATATTCTCCACTCTGTTAAGAGTGACGTTTGATAATATCAAAGTATGCAATCTTTCATGCAAGAATCTCTAATGACCTCAAGTCAAAAGATGAGACATAATTATCACAATGACATCACTCATGACACTCATATAACAATCCATGAAATGATTTCATAGCGGGTCAATTCAATACACAATACTCTTCGTGTATTTATGTGATGATTTGAAATCTCACGTCCATTACAATTGTCATCAATCAGCACATACTAGTCTCAACATGTTGTTGATATCCTAATCTCAATGACACTTGACTATGAAAGTTTTAAGGGTAGAAATAAACTATTCTAAGGACATTACATAATTTATTTAATGAAACACAAATATAAAAGTAAATTATATAATGATATAAATAACATCATGATACAAAGTTATGCCAACTAAGTAAAATCATCATATGGTTTTATCCAACAAACGGATTGTTCACTTTGATGTATGGGGACCTTCAAAGGTTACTTCTTTATCAGGATATAAATATTATGTTTGTTTTATTGATGATTGTTCTGGCTTTACTTGGTTCTATATTTTTACTGCACATGATCAATTTATTGGTGTTTTTAAAGCTTTTCACAAATTTGTTGAGACACAACTGAAAAGAAATCTTCAAGTAATTCAGTGTGATGGCACACTAGAATTTCGCCTATCCTTGGCAATGCAAAATTACATTATAGAACGTGGTCTCCATCAACGAGTTTCTTGCCTGTATGCCCCTTTCAGAAAGGCATGGCCGAACGCAAGCACCTCCCTATAGTTGAAACCGGTCTTGCTCTCATAACTTAGGCATTGGTTCCATAACACTTTTGGGAGTACGCTTTTGAGATAGCAATTCACTTGATCAACAAAACACCCACTTCTGTTCTCGACAACCTCTCACCCGGATAGGTCTTACCCAAGACATCTCCAAATATCTCCTTCTTCAGAGTATTAGGTTGTGCAGTCTATCCATATCTCCGGTCTTATACTTCACACAAACTTGCTCATCGATCTCAAGCATGTATTTTCCTTGGGTACCCCCCTCCCCCCGAGTATCATGGCTGTTGGTGTTATACCCAAACTAGCTGAATTTATGTTGCAACTGATGTGGTATTTGATTAAGCTACCTTTCCTTTTGGTGTTCCTTCCCAGGTACAGTGCAGTCCCAAGAACCGTCTCTAGTGTTCCTTCCATTAGCACCTGTTCCTACATCGCTAGCACCTTCTATTTCAATTCCATTGGAATCACCAACAACGGCCACGTCACAACTGTCAATACCACCAAACTCTCAGCATACCCGGGCTTCTAACCCTAGAGCCTCTCCGACATTCAACCCCGATGCCTCTCCATTTGCACCACAAGAAGCTGCAGCCCCAACTCCCATTCATTCGATGGTTACGAGATTGCGGGATGCTACTATTCATCATCGCCCTCTCACTACATAGTAGACTTTTCCTCGCACAGCTTTTACTCCCTCCTACACTAAGCCCACATGCTTCACCGGCAATAGGCTATGACAGCAGAATACGAGGCACTGATTAAGAACTGGACTTGGGAACTTATGCATCTTCCCTTTCATGCTCGGCCCATTGGTTGTAAGTGGGTCTATAAGGTGAAGCTCCAATCGGATGGTTCACTTGAGTGTTACAAAGCTAGACTCGTAGCCAAAGGATTCCATCAGTAAGCTGGCATTGACTACTCAAAAAACTTCAGTACTGATGGAGATCAAGGAGCATACATGGCATAATTTGTAGGAACCGGTTTTTCTATTTATCGCCACAAATTTATCAATTGTGGCAAAAAAATCTCGTTTTCAAAAGATTTCTCTACATTCTATGGGAATGGCTTTCCAATGTGGACAGCTATTGGAACACCTAAAAACCATGGCTAGTTTATTTAGGAACGGTTTTTCCTCGTCCTTACAGGTATGTGGAAACGGGCTATTGTAGGATTCAGTAAATGGGAATAGTTTATAAACCGTTCTTAGAAATAAATACATTTTAAAAAAAATTTATATTAAATAATCAAAAATATATATGACCTATTCATAAGAAAAACAAAACTGATGCAAAATAAAAAAAAATTGTGAAGCAAAAAGATACAATAACATAATCTTAAATAATACAAAAATATTTTAAACTCCAATTCCTGTTGATAAACATAAACATAAAAATAACAGTCCTTTCTTGGTTCAATGTGCATTTTACATTTCCTAATGTACATTTTAGAAAATCTGTACAAGAGAAAACAATTCACCAAGGAGAAGGTGATGATATAAGGAAGTTTGGGGCAACAACTGTAAAGAAAACTCCAAGAGAAGGCTTCACTAAAGGAAATTTAGCATGACCTCAAGGAGGCTTCTCTGATTTTTTACTAACCACTATGCATATTCATCTTGCAAAAGGTAGACAACACTCTCTTATGAGAAAAAAGAACAATCAACTAGATATGAGACATGAAAATAGCTATGAGGAATGTTAAAGCAACAACACCATTCATGCTCTACAGCTGTGCAATCTCCTCAATCTTCTCAGTTAGCAAATATTAGTTGATAGCTAGTTAGCACCTAAAATAAATAATTACTTAATTTCCTCTCTATGATGATCTCTTACCATTCATAGAGCTCCAACTATATTGTCTATAATCGTAGTTGTACAAAAACTCATTCTTCTAGAAATATACAAAATGATATTGAAGGCGAAGTTTTCTTTCTTGTTCTTTTTAACTTCGATCATGGTATTAGAGCTACAAAGCAAAAATGCTCGATCCAATATATCCTCACCCTCTTCCACCACCTCTGTCGATGTTGAACATATTCTTTCTTCTCTCTTACCAACACCAACAAACACCATACTTGTCAATACCCCTATTACCTAGACAATGGGTTTCAGTTCTCCTCCCACAATTGGTGAAAAATTGATAGGGAGCAACTATCCAATCTGGAAAGCCTAGATTTCTCCCTATCTTCAAGCACCAAATCTACTTCCCATACTTGACAGATTCGAACCAGCACCACCAAAATTTCTGGCATTGGTTACTAGTGAAGAAGCTACTATTCTCAACCCAGCTTATTCTTCTTGGCTCATCCATGATTCCATTAGAATGTGATGGATTCTCAACTCCT
The DNA here is from genome assembly GCA_028571225.1 of Parsonsia alboflavescens. Classification (NCBI taxonomy): domain Eukaryota; kingdom Viridiplantae; phylum Streptophyta; class Magnoliopsida; order Gentianales; family Apocynaceae; genus Parsonsia; species Parsonsia alboflavescens. The sequence goes on along the minus strand of JAOXNR010052484.1, from coordinate 8,354 downwards.
CCACATCCCCTATTGTGGCACAATTAACATAACATACAGCTGCAATTTGGACATATCTAGCCGAGTCGTATGTGGCTTAATCACAACTTCATGCTTCCGCACTTCATCCTCAATTCCAGTCCATTACCAAGGGGAATCAATCTATCACCGAATACCTACAAGAAGTTATCTCAATTTCAAACTAGCTTTCTACCATTGGAGAACCCATCTCCTCCATCTCTATTTTATCTCACATAGGAGCAATCAGCAACGATGCTTTTCTTGTGCTCATCTTGCAACATGAAGGGAGGTTGGACTTGACCAATCTCATGACAAGATAATCACTACCCATAGCATTTGCAGCTCAAACTAGCAGACCTGCAAATCTAGTTTCAATCAGCAACAAAGTCCATCTTCACCTCCACTACTACCAACTCCGCTACCCACCTATCACTCATCCAGTAGATGAAGTTGAGGACATAATAACAATGGCCCATTCTGTCAAATCTGTCACGAATCGGGACATCATGCAAATAATTGAAAAAAAGCGATTCAACATCCAATTTATTACTCCACCACCATAGGCATATCAAGCAGCCCTGACTGGACCCACGACACTTGTGGTCTATTATGCTCCTCCTGCCAATCCTCCATCGACACTAGAATTAGCCTCGTGGTACCCCAACTTCGGTGCTACTCACCATATCACAAACAGTATATCTGGTCTCACCCAAGTCACTGGCTCTCTACAATTGACTATAGTGATGGTGTCTCTCTTCCCATCACTCACACAGGTACCTTTGTATCTTCAACTCATCCTTCGTTTCATTTACTTGGAGTCCTTTTTGTTCCTAAAAAAAAGCTATTGTTTGTGTCAAAATTCTCTGGAGATAATAACTGTGCTTTTATGTTTTATCCTCACTCCATTTTTGCTATATGTCTTCAAATGGGTCAGGCCCATCCCATGGCCATTTTGAGCATGGTCTTTATCGAGTTTCATCATCAACACAATCACCTTCTACATTTGTTAGTTCCTTGAATCTGTGGCATCTTCAACTTGGTCATGCTGCACCAGATAAAATAATTCTTCTTTTGCAATCCACAAACACTAAATTCCATGAATCAACCTTTTCACCCTGCAAGAGGTGTTCTCTTAGTAAAAGTCACTGCCAACCTCATCCTCCTAGTGATTCTAGAGCTAAAACACCATTACAACTTATTCACTTTGATGTGTGAAGTCCTTCCCCGATTACTTCTTTATCAAGATATAAATAATAAGTTTGATTTATTGATGATTATTCTTGCTTTACTTGGTTCTATCCTCTTACTACACGTGATCAATTTATTTGTACTTTTAAAGCTGTTCACAAATTTGCTAAGAAACAACTGCAAAGCAATCTTCAAGCCATCCTATGCGATGGCGCACCAAAATTTTGCAAATCCTAAGCAATGCAAAATTACATTATAGAACGTGGTCTCCATCAACGAGTTTTCTTGTTCCTATGCCTTCTTTCAAAATGGCACTGTCGAGCCCAAAAAATGCCATATAGTTGAAACCAATCTTGCTCTCATGGCTCAGGCATCAATTCCATATCACTTCTGGGAGAATGCCTTTGAGACAGCTGTTCACTTGATCAACAAAACATCTACGCCTGTTCTAGACAACCTCTCACCCTGGTAGGTCTTATTCAAGGCATACGCCTGATCTAGACAACCTCTCACCCTGGTAGGTCTTATTGAAGGCATCTCCAAATATCTCCTTCTTCCAAGTATTTGGTTGTGCAATCTATCCATATCTTCGGCCTTATAAAAATTTGCTCATCATTCTTAAGCATATATTTTCCTTTGGTACCGAGTATTGTGGCTATCAGTGTTACAACCCTCAAACTAGCTGGATTTATATTGCATCTGATGTTGTATTTGAAGAAGCTACCTTTCCTTTTGGTGCTTCCTCCCTAGCTATAGTGCGGTAATCGAAACCGTCTCTAATGGTCCTTCCATTACCACATGTTCCTACACCGCTGGCACTTACTATTTCGGTTCCCTTGGAATCACCAACAATGGCCACGCCACAATTGTCAATACCACCAGACTCTCAACATACCCCAACTTTTAACCCTAGTACCTCTCCGACATCCAACCTCGACACCTCTCTATCTCCAACACAAGAAACTACACACCCAACTCCAACTCATTCGATGGTTACGAGATTGCGAGATGGTACTATTTAAAGTCGTACTCTCATTACCCGGTAGACTTTTGAACTCAAAGCTTCCACTCCCTTTTACACTGAGCCCGCATGCTTCACTCAAACAATCAAAGATCCCAATAGGCTACAGGCTATGATAGTAGAATACCTAGCACTGATTAAGAGCAGGACTTGGGAACTTGTGCATCCTCCCTCTTCTGCTCGGCCCATTGGTTGTATGTGGGTCTATAAGGTGAAGCTCCAATCTAATGGTTCTCTTGAGCGTCACAAAGCTAGACTAGTAACCAAGGGATTCCATCAGCAAGCTGGCATTGACTATTCAGAAACCTTCAGTCCCATGGCCAAACCAATTACCATCCGCATTGTCTTCGCTCTTGCTTATTCTTGAAATTGGCCCACATGTCAACTAGATATTTCTAATGCTTTTTCTTCAGTGCTACCTATCTGAGGAGGTGTACATGACCCAACCTCATGGGTTTGTCGATCAGCAACACCCACATCATGTGTGTCATCTTCGACGTTCTCTTTATGGCTGGAAGCAAGCTCATCACACCTAATACCAACTGCTCAATTAACACCTTGTTTCACTCAGCTTCAACATTTCCTCTGAAGACTTATCGTTGTTTATCCTTCACACAGCTTAATACAACATTTTCTTTCTTGTCTATGTTGATGATATAATTCTAACAAGCCTACCACAATTACCTCTTTTGAACCTACTGGGCTCACTTAAGTGGGAATTTGCCATCAAAGACCTGGGTAAATTACACTACTTTCTCGGCATTAAAGTTCAACATACAAGAGATGGTTTGCTCCTATTTCAGTTCAAATTCACTTAGGAAATATTGAGTCTTACCAAAATGACAAATGTCAGGCAAGCTCCTACTCCATGTACAACTGATGAGCCTCTCTCGAAGTACTAGGGTGATCCTTTACTTGATTCCCTTCTCTATCATAGTACTGTCTGAGCTCTACAATACCTTACACTCACACAACCTAACATTGCCTACTCTGTTAACACTACATGGGTTTTTCTACATTCTCCCACCACCACACATTGGTAGGCTGTCAAACGCATCCTACACTACTTAGTTGCTACACCTCATCATGGACTGCTCTTTACACGTAGCTCATCTTTGTCAATTCATGCATTTTCTAATGTTGGGTGGGCTGGAGATCGGGATGACAAATGATCTACCAGTGGCTTTTGCATTTTTCTTGGTGGCAATCTCATTTCTTGGAGCTCTTGTAAACAACAGAGTTTAGCTCATTCCAGCACTAAGGCCGAATACAAAAGTCTTGCAGATACTACAATAGAATTAATATGGATTGAATACTTACTAAAGGATCTCCAGACCCTTCCTCCAACACCTCCAACATTGTGGTGTCACAATCTCTCAGCCATTTATCTCATTGTCAATCTGGTCTTCCATGCTCGGACTAAGCATGTTGAGATTGACTTCCACTTCATCCGTGAATGACTTACTCGAGGACAACTCACTATCCACTTCAAATCTACCATTAACCAACTGGTAGACATATTCACCAAAGGTCTCATCTCTGCTCAATTCAAACTTTAGAGACTTAAGCTAACAGTTAACTCCGCCATGTCAACTTGCAGGGGGAATGTTAAAGCAACAACACCATTCATGCTCTACAGTTGTGCAGTCTCCTCAATCTTCTCAATCACCAAATATTAGTTGACAACTAGTTAGTACCTAAAATAGCTACTTAATTAATTTCCTCATTGTAATTATCTCTTACCATTCATAGAGCTCCAACTGTATTCTCCTCCTCTATATATATATATAGTATATTTCTAGAAGAATGAATTGTACAAGAATTCATTCTTCTAGAAATATACAAACTGCTACTAACGACAGAGTTTTCTTTCTTCTTTTTAACTTCAATCAAGGAAACACGTACAAGCCTGTCCAGCTGGAGAAGCAAGGTGTCTTAGACGATCAGCCTCCTTTGGATCAGATGCATACGCTGCTAGAGCTAGCAAAGCAAATTGGAAAATAAATCTTGACAGCCTCATCAATCAACCCTCTATGCATTGGCACCAGTTCTGGTTAAAAAATACACACCCATATTAGATTTTTTTAACCCCTCTTCTAGGACCAAGAGCAGGAGACTCATGTTGGGCATTTTTGCCTTCCCCAGAGGATTGTCGAATTCTTCCCTCCAATTGCAGGGCAACACTGAAATTAGAACATAATTTTGAGAAGCAACAAACTTTTTCAAAGACTAACATATTCTATCAATCGGATGGCTACATTTCTTTCTTTCTCAAGACTCCACTAGCAAATTACCAGCAACAAATTCAAAAAAAAAATGCACAAATCTCCAGCCAATGAAATTGAATAACAGAAATCCTCCAAGTATAGTTTCACAAATATTTTTCAATAACACAAATAAGTTAGTATTCAGAATTGAGGGCTTAACATACCAACATAAGAGAACATAAGCTGGGGTATCATCCTAACCTGAAAACCTGCAATCAGCTGCCAACTTCCCACAACTCACCATCTTAAACTCCTTCAATCCATTAAACAAACCTCAATCAACAACATGAGAACAAAGACAATGCAGTTCAGATCAGAGGGGGAATATATTTTATGCTCTCAAAACCAGAAAACAGAGCATCTCAGTTTCACAAAACAAAGTTTTCAGAAAAGAGACCAAATTGAATCCTAATCCCTCTTACAGCCTTTAACAGGTATTAAAACCACCCCCAAGTAATATTCCATAATCACAGGATCAAGTTAAAGCGCTAAGAACTGGGAATCAAACGACGAATTTCATGAACAAGAATGCAGAGAACATGTCTGTGAGGAACACGTCAACAAGAAAAAGAAATAAAAACCGATTGATTCAACCCACTCACCTCAGAGATTTTAAGCTCAAAACATCTGTGGGAAAGCCTCCTAGAATCCCCAGCAATTCCAATTTATTAGAGTTCCTTCTCCCCACTCGGTCTTCTCTTTCTTGCAGAGGAAACACTTCTGCACGATTCAGGACACAATGATTAACAATCAATATGAGAGAAATCATTAAATAATACCTTCAACTACCAATGTGATGACAGATGTAGAGGTGCCAAGATCCAGAGCATTGGTTCCCATTCCTGCAGTCAGTGCTGTAGCACTTGCGATGGTGCCTGTGAATCAAAAACCTAAAAGCTTCGAAGTTTCCCAAAGGAGGACTCAGTTGAGATACATAGCCCCCTCTCCTATGACTTTCCGGACCAACCAACACATATCTGCTCTCTTAAGTCTCTCGCATTTTGTGGGAGCAGAGCACGCAGCAAAATCGAGCAATGTCTCATAGAAGGAGATTTCGACATTTACCTATTGGCTTCAAAGGCCTGAATGAGAGACATTTTGTGCCCTGCCAATTTCCAGTGAACAAAACAAAGAGAATCATGTCGCTCGTGCTAGATATCGCCGGCGCCGGAGTCGATGGATTTCTTATTATTGAGATCAACATTTTGTGTCCTTCTTGTTGATCTTGACCTTTTTCTACATCTTTTCACATAGAGACAGACAGCAGACCTATACTTTGCCATGTGATTCCTTGTTATTGAGATAAGTCAACGGGTTATCTTTTGTTGCTGCCTTGTAACCATATCTTGAGTTTTTCATTACAGTTACTTATGATTTGAATCCTACGTTGTTTAACTGACTCTCGGGTTATGGAACGGACAAATGATGCTGAGAAATCAATGGCTGTATTTGGATTTCTTGATGTCAAGCGAAAAAAAAAATTATTCCCGAACACCTTTATTATGTTCTTTCTTTTTTCTTTTATTTTTTTTATTTGGGGTGATATTGGGTTGAACCTGTAAAGATGTTTTATAATTTTTTATGTCATACAGTGCCAAAGAAGGAAATGTTAGTGTTTTGAGCCCCTATTAGGTTATGATATTCATTAGTTTTTTGATTGAAAGTTTGGCTATTCTGTTGCAAACTCTATTTCTCTGCTTTCTTCAGTTCAAAACGGCTCTGCTTTCTTGAGTTCAAAACGGTTGCTGTTTTAGGCCTTCTTTTTCTTCCTTCTTTGTCCCCTCGTTCTGTTTTTCATATAATGATATTTGGGGGATTTCGTGAAGCTTGGGAAGCTGCATTATTGTTCCTTGGTGTAATTTATTTCTGATAGCTGCTACCTAATATCATGAAGCTCATCTTTCCAATTACTTCTGATGGTGGGAATTCTGTTTGTTTCTTCTTCTCAACATTTCAAGTTATGCAATCTCTAGCAAGATGTAGGGGATACGACAATGGAAATCCATTCCAGGACGGCAAAGGCCTGCTGCAAATGAATTTTGGAATTGGTTCATGCATATGTTGTGTATACTCTCTCTTTCTCCCGATAGGCATCGGTCTTTAGTGATCTGAGTAATTGCAGTTAACAGTTGTATTTTAGGTAGAAAGTGAAGACCCTTATTTTGCAATTCGAGATCCTCGTAGACAAGAAATGACATGTTTTCCTAACCCCTTCCCCCTTCTCTTTTTAATTTTTGTTTTTTGGCTTTAACATTTAGTATTGTGTAAGGAAGAATTGTTTTAATCGCTATGGGAATATAAACATTTCCCTCTTTATTCCCTATCGTTTTATTGAGGATAACTTTCTAATTCTGTAAGTTTCTGGCTATGGGGTTTCTTGGTTTCATATGGGGTATTAGTATTACTCACGTTTTGATGTTATCCATTTTCTTAAATCTGCAATAGTCAAGAAATCCAACGGGAAGAAGAAAAGGCCGCAGCGTGCAAGTCTCCATTGTTCCCTCAAATTCAATTTATTTTAATTTTTAAATTTTGATATGGTTCTTTTTTCTTTTCTTATATTCGGTAGAAATATTTTTTAATTTTGTTCAACACACATCCATTATTAGCTTAATTTATTAAAAATTATTGCTTTATTTTAGTTTCTCTTTTAATCTCCAAAATTAATTATAATAATAATAATTAAAGTTTATATTTATTTTTCTTATCTTGGCTTAAACATTTTGTATACAAATGTACCAAAACACACATTAGGTAAACATACAAAAAATTAATAGCCCATTTTACCTTCCTTTTTTTTTTTATTTAGAATGATTATAATATTTATTTTAAAATTTTAACTTATTTATTTCAACCAATAAACTTGAAAATTTTAATTACTTTTCCTCATTAATCACTGTAGTTATTTGGTTTAAAATTCCTTTAAATTGGAAAATAATACACATTAATTATAGTCATGGGATAAAAAAAAGAATAAATACAATGATTGCTAGAAAATGTGAAGAAAAAATATATATATAAAAAAAAAAGGAAAACCAAAGAAAGGTACAAATCAAGAAAGAAAGAAGAAGGAAAAAAAGGAAAAAATCTAAAAAGGAAAAAGGAATGAAGGAATCAAGAAAATATTTTAAGGGAAGTTTCTTTTGTTAAAAATCACTAATTAAAAGAAAAAAAATCTCAAAACAAGAAGTAAAAAAAATGGTAAAAATAAAGGAAAAAATTGGTAGAAAAATAAAAATATATAAAAAGGAAAAATCAAGAAAATATGTTAAGGACAAAAATTTTTAATTCTTTAATTTTTTTATATTACTCATTTGTAACAGAAAAAAATATATATACTATGAACAGTCCTTTAAGATAATACCTAATTACAAGAATTGGAAAGATAATAAGTATTGATCAATGATCCACTCAATTTCAATTTATTTTAATTTTCTATTTTGATATACTTCTTTTTTCTTTTCATATATTAGATAGGATTCCATTTTGCTTTTGTTCGATACACATTCATTATTAGCTTAAGTTATTAAAAATTATTGCTTTATTTTTGTTTCCCTTTTAATCTCTAAAAAAATTAAAATTTATATTTATTTTTCTCATCTTGGCTAAAGATCTTCGTAAACAAAGGTACAAAAACACAAATTAGTTAAACATACAAAAGTTGAATAGCCCATTTTTAATTTAAAATAATTATAATATTTATTTTAAATTATTTTGAAATATTAATTTATTTATTTATTTCAACCCTTAAATTTGAACATTTCTGTTAATTCTATAGAGTATTAATTTTAATAAGATCACCTCATTAACCACTTTACTTGGTTTCTAGTCTCCTGATATTGAAAAATAATATACATTAATTATAGTCATGGAAAACA
>JAOXNR010052483.1:0-16426 GCA_028571225.1 Parsonsia alboflavescens | reverse complement strand
GAGCCCGCCTTAGTGCGCCCTCCAACCGTTACCGTAACGGAATTTTTGCTCCGCTTGGTTGGCTGTATGAGCACTGTAGCAAAAATTCCGTTACGGTAACGGTTGGAGCGCGCCTCAGCAAAACCGTATATATATATATAGTTCATAGTCCTAGATCCTAACATCCCAATCTAAAACCAAACAATTAAAACTTATTTATAAGAAAAGGGAGATTCTAAGTTTGGGGGAAACTAATTAACCTTCATCATAAGCATGTACGTAAGATTTGGATCGAAGAATTCGGCTGTAAATCCCAAAAGTAAAAGAACATGCGTATAATCTTGAAGTTATAATTAATGCCCTAAATAAATTTTATAAAGACTCATAAAGTTTCTTCTTGTCATAAATAGTCTCACTAAGGTGTTGGATATTACAAGCCATACATTCAAAAGTAAGAAAGAAGAAAAAATAATGTTTTATCCTTTAACCGATATCTCTCACTTTATGACAAAGCAATTTGAGGGAATATTTCCCGATACAAATACAGCACTTCCCTAACTTCTTTCCCTCTTTTGTGCTTCCAGCATGATGCATGTTGGAAAGTGTCATCTTATAAGGAATTCCTACAAGAAAAGCACACATTGGTTGGGCGGTTTGATTGACAGTTGGAAATTGTTTCTCTTGCATGAAATTGCAAATGGGCATCATTTTCCTTTTGTAAATGACCTGTTGACCTCAAATTTATAAGACCATGATTTTTTCTTTTTCTCAACTTTGTTCTTATCGTAAAAGTCATATCTCCCAAACAAGTTTGCTCTGAATGGAAATTCCCATGCGTAAAGCAAGTTTTTCTTGCTGTGAAGCACAAAATCTGGTCGTCATCTACACTGTGATTTTCATAAAGAAACATGGCTTTTTTATAGTTAACTGTAACATCACATTTCTATCATGCCTTGGCGGCGCCATCTGACGTGCAACGGAGTCATTTCTCACATATAGTGTTGAAAGTTCGTAAAAGTTGACGAATCTCATGTTTTGTCACCTTTCCATTCTTACGTAGATTTTATGCTACATAGTCATCTTTTGGCCAGGATTTTTATCTTATTTTTCAATGTCATTTCACTCCTTTTCATAAAATAAATAATTAATTAATTAATTAAAAAAGATTTACAGGCAGTTTTTTTAAGGCGGTATTCGAATTAGTTTGCACACGTCTTGATATTCCGTTATTCAGGAGGGTGTTAATTTACAAGCATCTTTTAACTAAAAAACTTTCGGATGTTACTGGTTCCAGTAATTGCATCATGTTAGGTATTTTTTGGTCTCTTTACACTGAATTGTTTAGAAAATTAATAGGATTTTGAATTCAACTAAGATATGATCAAGCATAGCAACATTTGGGATCGGAAACTCTCGAGTTCATGACACATCAAGGGCACAAGTCCTTCTCTCATTATCATTTTACAGCATGACTTCCTAGCCCAGGTGCTAGGGAAGGAGTACCAGGATCCTGTGCGAGGTATGGATAGTGGTCTCTACCCAACCAAGCAAAGTGTTTAGGTCTTCATCGAGTCCGATTGGCCTCAGGGAGTCTCAATCGTCGTCCAGGCCTATGAAAGAAGTTCGGGAGTTGCGGGAGAAATTGGATGATGAAGTTAAGAGAAAGGAACTTTTGCAAGCAGTGATATTAAGTGTGTTAGACTATTTGAATATGTCATTTCCCAATCAAGTAGCTGCATTATTTTCTTTTTATCTAAAATGACATGCATTGTTTATAGTGAACATTGTATATGCTATATGCTCGTGCGTGTCGCACACCTAAATTAAATCCTATCATATCCAAACTTATGCAATTAGAAGAAATAAGATCGATCTCATAGAGAATTGAATTTAAGTTTAATAAAACCAATCAACAAGTAAAAGAAAAGGGGGGATTTTTGAATGTTTCTAGACAAATAACTTTAAAAACTACTTTAAAAAGAATATAGATGAGAAAGTTGTCAACAATAAGCAACCTGTCGATCAATAGTCATAGGTTAATCATAGATCAAATAAGATAATTGAGTACTTGATTTTAAAATTTGTCTTAACCTATAGATTCCTATCCGTAAAAAGGATTAATTCCTTTTTAAAAGAAATAAAATCTCTGACTTAATCAATTAAAAGTAAGTAATAATGGAAAATAGATTTAATCAATTAAATTGCATAAAACACAAAGGCATCATCAATGTTAAATTACATATAACAAAGTAACTTTAATCTCATGCAATTTGATTCATATAATTCTCTATTGTTCAATCAAGTTAGTTACTAAAACCTAATTTTCTTTTGCTCCCACGGTGTTAGGATCAGACTCACTCATGCACCTTGTTGTAAACCCTAGTTGTTACTTTCTCAAAGCTTTGTTAGTTTGACCAACTTTTTCTTTGGTTTATTTATTTTCCAAAAGAATGTCATCTTTTCATTGGCAAAACCCTACACAAAATACTCAGTGTGAAAAGATCAAATATTTAAGAAAAAGAAACCAAATCTCCTATGAACGTATTAAAATTTCCTACTTCACGTTATCGGTAACAAAAAGAATTATGATTAATAAAACCTAAGATTACGAAGAAAAGAAAAAGATAAAATTTTCCTTGGGAAATAAACTCCTTCTTTTGTACCTTAACCTAAAAATAAATGTATAGTAGTTTGTGCTACCAACAGTACTATTAGTTTGTGTCTGTTTTGTAGTTATTGCCATTATAAGAAACTTGGTTAAGAAAATGCAAGAATTTGCATACTAATTACTTGTGTTTAATTTTCAATCGTTGGCTCTTATTGGGTTCAAAAGCCAATCATAAGCCAGAACAGAGAGCATCTCTCCACATTCACTTGACACCATAGCATGGTCGCTTCGGATTTTCTGGTAAAACATTTTAGAGAACAAAGCCATGGCTCCTGCAAACGAATTCGACATGTGGTGCTCAATATCAACTTTGAAAAGAACCAAAATTGAATGGGATTAGTCGGTGCCTGATATCGGCTTTGTTACTTTGACCAACTTTTTCTTTGGTTTATTTATTTTCCAAAAGAATGTCATCTTTTCATTGGATAAGTCTGCACCATTAAAAGTGTTTGCCTTTAAAATATAAACTATTATCAGTGAATCTCAACATTTTCATAATTATCAAAGTACACATGCATTATTTAACTTTTTAAATTAAATTAAGGTTTTCATTTTTTGATTTGATATGGACAATTCTCTAAATTAATTTGATTGCTTTGATATTTTAACTGAACATGATTTGATTCTTCCATATAATATATTTGAAGAATAAATAAATACCTTGTAAAACCTTACTAGTTTAGTGATAAATAATAATAAGTGAAACCAACATTGAGGGGAGGGGTATAGCGAGGTTCACGGAAGGAATAGGATTAAAAAAATCAATACCTAAATTAGATTTGTAATAAAATAAATAAAAGAAAACTAACAAAAGTAGAACACAAAGGAAAGAGAGTAGATTCGGAAGTAGAAAAAATAAAAAATAAAAAATTTTCTTCAACTATTTTTCATCAACTTTTTTCTTTCGCTTAAGAGTTTATTCATAGGCTTTAAGATCATCAATTGAAATAAAATCATTTGCACAAAGGGGTGGATTTGAGCGGAGTTGAGCTTGAGCTGACCCCACTCCTCTTGACAAGAAAACAAGCACACTCTCTTGGCTTGACCTACACACTATAAGCTCACTAGTTGCTCAAGCTCAATAAGTTGGCTCGATTAATTTTTAAAATAATTTTCACTTTTACTAAATATATGATTTCTTAAATATTTTTATATATAGATATGAGTTTGAAATATAAAAATACCATATAATGTCTAATTGTATAAAAATAAGAGTAATTTTCAACGAAATTGAGAAGAAAAAAAGAAAGAAAGAAAGAATATATTTCCAAACAATAAAGAATAGACTTGAATTTTTTATAAAAAAAAAATCAATTAAAATTAAAAATATTTCATAAAATATTATATTGATAATAATAGTTAATATTTATAAGTAATTTTATATAAATTTATTTATGAAGACTACAAATTATTTTTTAAAAATATGTAACAACATTATCAAGGTCGCTCATTGAGCTATCGAATTGATGTGAATATCAAAACTCAAGCACAACTCATTTATTTATTGAGTCCAATTTTTTGAGCTTAAACTCAATTAATTTACCCCTATTTATATATCATGTGAGTTATATAGGATAGCAGAAAGAAAGAGTTATACAGTGATAAGATCGGAAATTAGATTAGACACTAGGAGGACTAGGAGTTATATAAAATTAAAAATATATATATTGGATAAAGATGAACATATATTTATTCTTATTTTTCTATAAAAAAGATAAGTTCAAGTTTTATAAATATTGATGGGCCCAATTTGGCCTAATGGTCAATTCGATTTACATGTTCTCACGGAGGTCAAGCCCATGTTGGGTCAAAAACCCAATAGGGCATAAGTCATGCTCATTCATGGCAAGAAGACTTATACAAAGGAGAAGATGATGTTTAATTATAATCTAGAGTATCTTGGAGGATAGAAATGTTGTGTAACAACATCTATCTTTTCTCCCTATAAAAAAGGTTTAAGGTACATTTTCTAAATCATTTCATGATCGAATAGTGGTGGTTAAAAATTTAATTTTTGCATCATCAAATATAATTTTTTTTTCTTCAAAAAATAAGATATTTGATATTTTTGCTATGAAAATGGTTAAATGCTATCTCTACGAGAATATGGTCTGAATCTCATATGGCTTTCATAAATTTTCTATTATATATGTGTGTATCTGTGATTATGAGGCTAAGCAATTATTAACGACTAATTATTTTAACTAAAGTTTAATTAAATTATCATATCAAGTACTATACTTAGCTATATCACTTAATATTGATTCCTCATCAAGAAGTCAACTTCAAAAAGTGCAAGAAATTGCTCAAATTTGTTTGTTTTCTTTTCAGCACTAAAGTTACTAAAAAGTAAACAAACAAATTTGCCAATCATAGTGCATATTATAATTAATATTTCTCAATCATATTGCCATATAAACAAGAATTCATTTGAGCTCAGATCCTACCCGAGTCGCCTCATATTTGGGACTGCTGCCTCTTATCTATTGCGAAATTGGTAGAATATTCTAGCACTCAGGGCAGACAGAACCTTACCATGATTAGATTGTGTAGGCCTATAGAATAGTACTATACATATATCATAAAGCTTTGAAATGAATTGGATATAAAAAGGTAATTAAACCTGTAATCCACATCTAAAATATTTTAAGAATTGGTTGTATCACTATTATTCAATAGTCAATTACATAATTAATTATTGATAAAATTGGTCTCAAATCATCATTTGCCCGATCAAAACCTGCAAAAGGAAAAGGAGAAAATTTCCAAGGGTGTAAATCATGGGAAACTCACTCAAAAAAAAACCCATCTCTATTACGACTCCATGTAACGACACTTGAATGAGTTCATAATAATAGTTAATTGATTTAAACTTGCAACCTTATAATATAAATTTACTTCCACAACTACTATTCCAAATTACTTTTGAAATAATTAAAAAGATACGTTATATTTAAAGAATAAAGTTTGATGATATAAAAAATAAATATAAAAAACATATTCACAATAAAAATTTTAGATAATAATTACAAAAAATATAATAAAAATACTAAATGAAATTTAATATAATTAAATAAACAAAAAAAATAATCTCCAAACTCATAATCAAGTCATCATAAGTTATGATTTTGACGACACATTAAAATTGTGTCAAAGATTTTTTCTTCACGACACAGTAAACTGCATCGAGAAAAGTTATATTTTTCCGACACACATATATCGACAAAAGTAAAAGCTTCTCACAATATGTTTTTGCGTCGAAAAAACAGAAACGAAAAAGAAACCAATCATAGGCAAAGAACCTCTAACCAAACGCCACATAAAGAGAGTCCATGAAAGAGGTATAAAACCCTTCCACATCCAGCTATGATCATAGGAAGAAGTAGTCGAAGCAGATAACACACTTAAAACACTCGAGAAATCAAGAGCACCAGAAGTTGAAGACTTCCAAATCTGTCTATCAGAATTTCTCGTCAACTCAAATGAATCCTTCTCAATATAATCCCAAAGAGATGGAGGAAATATTTGGTATAACAAACTCCACTTCCAGTTGATTCCACCTTAAGGTCACATACTTTGAGATTTGGTTGAAATACCATACCGACTTGATGGCATATTTTATCATCGAGCTTCCAATCCTCAAAGTCAAAGCAAGACCTACCATTGCCAATAATTAATCCGATGTGTGGTTCCACATCATCTGCTACAACAACTAATCTTTTCCATACCTTAAAACCCTTAAAATTGCTGAAACTTATAATTGTACTTGAACCTCAAGTAAGATGCCCATAGACAATTGAAGGTTCTCAACCTCCATTGAAACTTGTACGACAACGCTGCCATATACTCTTGGAAAGAATTCAAGCCCAATCCACCCTTTTCAGTAAGTACACAAACAGTGTTTCTTGTAGCCATTCTCACCTTGACCACAAAGAAAGATACTAAAATGCCTCCCAAAAAGGTGTATCATTCGAACAGGAGGATCTTTAATGGCCAGTACATATGTAACAACGGAGTTCAAGACCTGTCGGATTACAATCAACCTCCCTGCCATATTAAGTAACTTTTTCTGTCAACCTACAATATGGCTTGCAATGTTTCGCACCAGTGATTCAAAATATTGTGCCCGAGGCCTTCCTGGGAAAACAGTTCAACCGAGATATGGAACTGGAAGATTTTTTGGCACAAATGCAGTAACACTATGCACCATATCAATACAATGTTGGGGAGCATTTGAAGACAAGTAAAAGAACTATCATGAAAATTGATTTTTTTTAATTGCAATTTCTTCAAGAGATTTCCTGCACCACCATTAGAACCCTTGCAGGTGAAACTTTTGTTTGAGAAACATAAGCTCCAATATGAAAAAAATGATGTGATCTCAAAATTGAAATGGATTCTTCATGAAATGGAATTAATTTATTTGGAAAATTTTGAGTTTAATTTTATGGACTAATTTTAGAAACAACTCTTTTAACCTTTGAAATTTATTGACATTTACCAACACAACGTAAAAACAACCAGTTTCATGCGAAAAATGTGGACACCAATTCAAGGAGATATGGAAAGGTAACAAGTCATAAAACCGCCAAGTTAAAATAATTGATTTCATTAATTTGTCATAATTCGGATCTTAATAAAGTTAATTAATTTGCAGTTTCTTCAAGAGACATCCTAGTCCAAGTAAGAACCGAAGGAAAGATGATGCAAGAGGCCCGAACTCAGAATGGACTCAAATTTGGTTGGGTGATTGGAAATGATCCAACGGTCAATACCCATGGTTTTTTCCATGGAATGAGGCATTTTTGGGCCATCTAGAATCGTTTTGATGGGTTTTTGGACTTTTTTATGTTTAGGGATATTTTGGTAATTTTTTTTTTTTTTTTGTTTCCGATTCGGATTAGGGTTAGGTTTAGGTTATATATTTGTGTTTTTCTTCAAATACAAACAGTTTTTTTGAATTCTAATTATTTCCGACTTTTGTCGTAAAACAAAAAACTAGATAGTTTTCTCAAATTTCCAACTTTACTTCTGTTTAGCCGAATTTCGTTACTTTTTTTTTTTTTTTTTTGCATCATTTGGTATCAAAGCACCAAGTTGCTTTCACCAATGGCTGAGCAGAATTGTGCTGGTGGTCATGGACAACGTCGTGCTGGAAGGGGACCTAGTGTCGTTCCTAAGGAAGATGAACAGCCTCGTCAGCAACACTTGTGTGACATAGAAAACGAAAACGAATGGCAGATAAGGTAGATCCAAGACTTGGAGTGGCAACTGGTGCAGGCTAGGTTGGGCGTTCAATCTCAGGCAGGGGCAGAATCAAAGATTGAGTCCAATGATGAAGGGGAAGACGTGAATCCATTTGGGGTTTTGAACCGGGGGCATAATCGAGCAAAACAACTTGGCAGACAATCTTCTTTTCAAAATTTTGGCATGAAAATCAAGATCCCCAATTTTGAGGGTAAGGCTCATCCTAATGAGTTTATAGATTGGTTACATACAATTGAATGAATTTTTGATATTCGAGACTTGACTGAGGAGCAGAAGGTTAAAATCATTATGAGTAAATTGAGGAAACATGCGTCAATATGGTGGGAGCATGTCAAGAAGCAATGTGCAAGAGAGGGGAAGTCGAAAATTGCGACTTGGGGGAAGATGAAGAAATTGCTGCAGAAAAAGTTTCTGCCTACTCACTATAGGCAGAAAGCATTTATCAAATATCATGGTGTTAAGCAACGTGATTTGTCAGTGGAATAGTATATTGCAGAATTTGATCATTTGCACATGAGGTATGACGTTGTCAAAAAAGATAAGCAGACGGTGGATCGATTTTCGGCAGGATTGAGGGTCGAAATTGCTGAAGTGGTTCAATTGCAACAATACTAGTCATATGAAAATGTGTGCCGATTAGCTCTGAAAGTCGAAGGTCAATTTTCTTCGGCGGTGAGTAAGGGTGACAAGGGTAAATAGATGGCCAAGGAAAGGCCGTACAGTGGGACTGGCAAAGGAGTAGCCGCAGCTAAGCGCTATCTTAAATGTTAGGGCATTGGATACTTTGCTGTAGACTGTCCAAATAGGCAATTCGTGACACTCAGTGAGGAATCACTGGAACTGGTGTTTGATGAATATGAAGAGGAACCTGATGTCGAACAGAAAGAGGAGGCTATTGTGTATGCAGATTCGGGAGAGTCACTTATGTTTGATGTCTGCAGCTTCCATGGACAGGCATCTTTCTACCGGAGGTTTATTCGAGGTTTCAACTCCATTATAGCACCTTTGGCGGACTTCTTGAAAGGAAGCCGTTTCGTATGGACTACAGAGGCAGATTCGGCTTTTCAACTGTTGAAACAAAAGGTAACTGAAGCTCCAGTATTGGTGTTACCTGATTTTTCTGAAATATTCGAAGTGCATTGTGATGCTTCAGGAGTGGGTATCGGAGGAGTGTTGAGTCAACGAGGTAGGCCCGTAGCTTTCTTTAATGAAAAGCTAAATGAGGCAAAGCAAAGGTACTCAACGTATGACAAGGAGTTTTATGCGATTGTGAGGAGTTGGGAGCATTGGAGGCACTATCTTATGTCCAAGGAGTCCATTCTGTTCTCTAATCATGAGGCCCTGAAGTTTATTAATGGACAACACAAACTGAATGCAAGACACAAGAAATGGGTAGAGCTTCTGCAAGCTTTCAATATTTCCATCCAACACAAGGCAGGCGTATTGAATAGGGTGGCAGATGCACTGAGTAGGAGACATGCCTTGTTGAATACGACCCAAGTCTAGGTATTGGGTTTCGATACATTTTCTGACTTGTACAGGGATGATCCGAAGTTTAGGGGTGTATAGGAGAAGTGTCAGACAAAGCCGCAACAGTTGTTTATGATTCAGGACAGGTTTCTGTTTAGGAGAAAATCGGTTGTGTATCCCTGATTGTTCGTTGAGTTCGGCAATTGTAGATGAGCATCATGTTGGAGAATTAGCCGGATATTTTGGGATTGACAAAACATTGGCCTTGGTGTGTCAGCATTTCTATTGGCCTTGGATGGAGCTCGAGGTGATTCGTTGAGTTCAGCGTTGTAAGGTCTATCATATTGCTAAAACTAATGATAACAACACTGGTTTGTATCTGCCTTTACCCGTGCCAGTGGCACCCTGGGAGGATATCAGTGTGGACTTTGTTTTGGGGCTGTCGAGGACACAGAGGAATAAGGATTCGATCATGTTTGCGGTTGATAGATTTCCGAAGATGGCACGCTTTCTTCCCTGCAACAAAACATTTGATGCTTCATGGATGGCTAGGCTGTTTTTACAGGTGATTGTCAAACTGCATGGGGTTCCTAAGTCAATCAAGTCTGACAAGGATGTGAAATTTGTCAGTCACTTTTGGTAAAATCATGTGGGGTTTTTTACTAGTACTGTTGTGTATGCACTTTATTTTTGGGATCACCTATGAAAAATTAAATGAGAAACTAAAATAACAAGAGTGTTGCATTGACCAATAGGAAACCTTATAAACATCGATGCTTCAGACCGTTTGACTCAAACCTCGCCTTGATTCTCTTCTTATTTCAAGTTTACTCTATTTGTAAGGAAAATTGAACATGTTTGTGCCATGAGTAAGATTTAACTCAGTTTCTTTTTTCTTTTTTCTAAAGTTTTCATTTCTGTAAAATTGAGATGATTTTTTTTCCTATGTGTTGGATTTATTTTGATTTCCTCTTGATCTTGGAGCTTAAAATTCTGAGGCTATGAGTATTATTCAGTGATTGAGTGTAATTTGTACCTTGATTTTCATTCTTCTTTTTTCTTTTAGTCTCTGAATTTCTTGTTCCTGCAATTTGGTGTACTCTATTTTCTCTTCTTTTCTGGGATCAGCTTGTGATGTCACTCAAATTTTGGTTATTATACTCCTGATTTTAACATATGTTAGGGGTTAAGTTGTGATATTATTATGTCCTCCATTTTTACAAGACAGATTTTCCACTCTTGTTCTTCTTTGATTAAGTTTTATTGATTTGGGAGTATCTTGTTGATTAATATAAACTACTAAAGAGGTAGCTTCTTTCTTGTTCATGTTTGTGCCAAGAATTCTTTTTCTTTTCTAATGTTGTGTTGGTTTGTTTGGTAATTGGTTTTTATTTATTGGTTTCTCTTGAATTTTAAAAATGCTAAAGCTCTTTTAGTTTATGAAGATGGTTGTCTTCAGCTTTTTCTCAACCCTCTTATTTGTGCAAAGAAGGTATGAACTATTGGTAAAGAGCAAAGGCCACACACTTGAAGAAAATTTTGTATGTTTTAACAAGTTATATATGATTTTTATCCCTTTACATTTATAATATTTGCAACTTTCTATTTTAACCCATTGGAACTGATTTTCTCTTGTTCTCCCCTTTTTCCTCCTCTTTTCTTTTGTAGCTTCAAAGAAATGATCAATGACTTGAGGATGCAGATGAAATAGAAAGTGAGAACAACAATTATGAGGGTTTAGATCCCTTTGTGTTCTTCTCAAACCTTGTTCTATTGTAAAACTAACGCTTAACCTCTTTCTTATTGTATTTAGGAAGAGTTGTATATAACTTAGCTATCTATGTTTGGAAGTAGCATTATTCCTTTGAGATGAAGATATGAAGTAGAGATATACGATGTTATTGGTTCTCTTCAAAATTAGAAATGCTTTTCTGTCTTTGCAAATGTTGTTAGATGTGGCCATGGAGCCTAGAAAATGTTCTATTTTCTACGGGGACTCTATCAAGATTATTCTAAAAAATGTGAAGTGTAGTCGAAGAAAAAAGAATGGAGTGGCACAGATTTTGTAAATGAGATAAATCAAAATACACTGGAACTCAAAAGAATTGAAGCTTGCAAGTGCTCAAATGAATATATTTTGAAGACCAGAATGGTGCAGCTTTTGGTAGCCTTTCCCGTAGGAATTTCCTTTTGACAATAACATGTGTTAGATAATTATATTGGCTATTATTTAGGTATTTGTGATTTCATTAGGTTGACATTATTTCTATTTTTGAATGGGATAGTATATCTATTATAAGTGTTTAAGTTGGAGTAAGCTCCTTAAGGATAAATATTCCTCGATTGATAATTCTAAAATTATATTTATCTATTCTGGATATTCTCATATTTAATATTGCTATTATTTTTTAGAAGAATATCTCGTATACCTTTCTACATTGCTATCTTGAGTAATAAGGTTTGATGATGATCAAACCACGAGCTAAAGACCTTGTTGAAAATTCTTATAAATATTCAAGAGAACATTTATAGTATACATCTCGAGATGAGTACATCTCCTTCACTATCGCAGACTGTCATAAGAGTGTCACAACAGGTCTTGTAGGACAGTTCCAAAACTCAGGGGGAGTCCGGCTTCGAAAGAAGTTTTGTCATCTTCAGAGAGATTCTAGAAGATGATACAATATAAACAAGAGGGATTCTTGTTGTGAGTTGGTAAGATAAAACTTAGAATAGAATAGTAATAGACTAGAGGATTTTAATGTTCTATATTACACTCTTGTAATGTCCTTATCTTAATGAATTTTGCAGTTTGGCTTTGCTTTGAGGACGTAGTCTAAGATTGGATTTATGTCAATGAGGTGAACCTCATTAAATCTTAGTGTTCATTTATTTTTGCCAAATCTCTATACTCAGCTTATTATTTACAATTTAATTGATTAATTGCTTGCTAAAGATTCTATCAATTGGTATCAAAGACATACACTAATGAATTAGTGAAAGATCTTGGATTTAGAATCTTTTTGCGCAGCAATGAGTGGACTACAAGAAGGAGGATCTATGAATAGGCCACCTCTTCTCAACAAATCAAATTATTCATATTGGAAGGCTCGGATGTCTGCTTTTATTAAAGCACAAGATGAAAAGGCTTGGAAATCAATCTGGAAATGATGGACTCCCCCCAAAGATGAGAAGGATCAGCTGAAGGATGAAGATACCTGGATAGAAGAAGAGGATTAATTCAAAAGCTCTTAATGCTATATTTAATGCAGTTGATATTAATCAGTTTCGTTTGATTGCTCAATGTATTTCAACTAAGGAGGCCTGGACAACCTTACAAACAGCACATGAAGGAACATCAACTGTGCGTCACTCCAAACTACAAATGATAAGTTCTCAATTTGAGAAATTACAGATGAACGAAATTGAAACTATTGCTGATTTTCATGCAAAAATTGAGTGATCTAGTTAATGAGTCTTTCACGCTTGGAAAGCAAATGACCAATGAAACAATGGTATGCAAAATTTTGAAATCACGTCCGAAACGGTTTGCTCATAAAGTAATTGCAATTGAAGAAGCAAAGGATATTGATACGATCAAATATGATGAACTGATCGGCTCGTTACAAACCTTTGAGATGAACTTAACGCCAAATCAGAAGGACAAAAGTATTGCTTTTCAAGTCGAGAATCCCATTGATTCAGAAATTGATTATTCAGAAGATGTTCAGCAAGCAATGTCTCTGATCTCACAAAATTTCAACAAAATGTATAGACGAATGAAGGAAAAACCAAATTCCGATCAATTCAAAAACAATTCTGGAAACAAGAAAATCCCTGGTAAGTCTTCTTCTGAGAATACTGATTCTAATGTCAGAACTAACAAAGGAATGCAGTGCAGGGAATGTGAAGGCTATGGCCATATTCAGGCTGAATGTGCAACTTACCTCAAAAAATATAAGAAGTCATTTGTTACTACTTAGGGTGATGGGGAACAAACTGATAAAGATGAGGAAAGAATTGAACAAACAGTTAATTTTGTTGCTCTATATGGTGAAGTTGTTTTGCCAAAATGTGACAATTCAAGTATGACAAATGTTGAACTCGATGAAGAGACAGAGGCAAGACAATGTTTTCCTGAATTAACTGACATAGATAGTGACAATAAACTCACCCCTGAGGACATGTTAGAAGCCTATGAAGAGTTGTTCAAACAGTGTATTAAACTGAACAAACTAAACAGAGAACTAGAAAACATACTTATGTCAAAGAAAGAACAATTGAAAACTAAAATCAATGTTTTGATTGCAAATTGTGAAACAACGAAGCAAAAATTTCAGGAATTATCGAAGCAGAATGACAATACAATGAAAAATGTGAGGATGATGAACAGTAGCATAGAAAAGTTGGATCAAATATTGAAGAACAACGACAGACACTTAATCGCCGTGGTATAGGTTATGATGATTTTACTCTCAAAACAGAAAACTCAAATGTGAAAAGGTCACACTCACAAGGTACTAACATGCTAAGACATTCAGCCAAAGGCAAGAAAAGTTGTTTGTACCTACTTGTCACTATTGTCTTCGAAGAGGACACATTAGATCAAACTGTTTTGAGATGTTGTTTAACAATATCCCTCACAAGTCACTAACACAACACCGGGTTTGGAATCACAACTCAAACAAGTGTGGGCTAAGAAAAATAGGCACAAATGTTTGGCTGGATTTATGTCTTTAAGAGTGTCTGATTCAGATCTATGGTTCTTTGATAGTGGCTGTTCTTGTCACATGACTGGTAAAATGGAATATTTGAAAGATTATCGTCAGTGCAATCTTGGTCAAGTTACCTTTTGTGATGGTAAACAGGGAAAATCTTGGGAAAAGGAACACTTATGGTAACAGGAATGTCTCACCTTCATAATGTGTTTTGAGTAGAAGAGCTTCAGGCTAATTTAATCAGCATTAGTCAGTTGTGTGATGATGAGTTGTTTGTTAAGTTTACTAAGGATGCATGTCATTTGTATGATGAAAATTAAAATTATGTATTATATGGTACTAGATCCTCTACTAACTGTTATACTACTGATATAACTATATCATGTAACAGTACAAGTCATGATAGTATTAAATTATAGCATGAGAGGTTGGGACATGTAAACTTCAAGCAACTAGCTGAAATTTTTGTTACAAGTGCTGTCAAAGGAATTCCAGATCTTGGCGTTAATACAGGTGTCGTGTGTGAATCTTGTCAACTCGGAAAATAGAAACATCAAACACACAAAGCAGTCAATTTTATTACTACTTCTCGTCCACTTAAGCTATTACATATGGATCTTATGGGTCCTATGCAAGTTGAAAGTGTTGGAGGTAATAAGTATGTGTTTGCCTGTGTAGATGATTTTTCAAGGTTTACTTGGGTAGATTTTCTAAGGGAAAAATCAAATTCCTTTGAATCATTCAAAAGATTATCCATGAGATTAAAGATCGAAAAAGCTGATGTGTTTAGAAAAATTGTTTTATTAGAAGTGATCACTGAAAAGAATTTGAAAATACCTTTTTTACTAATTTCTGTGATGATCATGGCATTTTACATGAGTTCTTTGCACCAAAAACACCATAACAGAATGGTGTCGTAGAAAGGAAAAATATGACTCCACAAAAAAATGGAAAGAGTAATTAATCAACGTACTGGAAAAATCTTGGAGTCTACTAATGTTGTGTTTGATGAATCTATAGTGACTTTATCAATTTCAGAAGATGAAGAAACAAGGAAAATCTGGTACTCAAATGACAGGGCAGCAAGAACAATCAACGAGTGAAGGACATGGTTCCCCCAATAACTCAAAGAAAATTCCACTTGAGACAGCTCAATCCACATGAAATTCATCAGAATCAATACATAATGAAACTCAAGACAAACAAACAGAAACAAGTAAGAGAGTTTCAAAAAATATTCCTTCCAGAATTCAAAAAACACATATGTTGGAAGAAGTAATTGCAGATTTGGACGAGGGAACAAGCACTAGAGGTAAGACTAAAGTTAACTATAGATAGATGATTAGCTCTGTCTGCTATTTGTCTACTATAGAACCCAAAAATGTGAATGAAGCTTTGAAAGACGATTGTTGGATAAATTCCATGCATGAGGAACTAGAACAATTCAACAGATTGGATGTCTAGTAACTAATACCTAGACCAGAAAATATAAATGTTATTGATACGAAATGACACTAGAATTTGAAATGAGTATGGTTGGTGAGTTGACATATTTTCTAGGATTGCAAGTTAAACAATTTGCAGATGGGATATACATCTCATAAAGCAAATATGCAAGAACATTGGTTAAAAAATTTGGTCTAGAAAAAGCTAAAACTGTTAGAACACCAATCTGCACTAATCTGAAACTATCTAAAGACAATGCAGGAATAGCTGTGGATTCAAGTCTGCATCGAAGTATGATTGAGAGCTTGTTATATCTTATAGCAAGTAAACCAGACCTATGTCTCAGTGTTGGCATCTGTGCCAGAGATCAAGCAAATCCCAAAGAGTGTCACTTGATGGCAGTCAAAAGAATCATTCGATATGTTAATACCACATTAAATTATGGCATCTAGTTTACAACTAACACTACAGTATTTTTGGCAGGTTTTAGCGATGCAGACTGAGCGGGAAACTTGGATGATCGAAAGAGCACTTCTAGAGGATGTTTCTAAATTTGGAAACAATCTGGTTTCTTGGTACAGCAGGAAGCAGAACTCAATTTCATTATCAATAGCAGAAACTGAATACATTGCTGCTGGAAGTTGTTGTTGTTGGGATTTATTCCCAAAAAGGCTATCATTTTCTGAGAAAAAGTGTAAAATACTATAATCTAAATAATTAATTTGTTACATATTAGCATAACATTCAATAAGGTCTACATTGATTTAAATAGGTGATCTGTGTGTTGGGACATTCAGCACAGTAAGGTACGGATCACCGGAAGTTTAAATCATAAGGAATTAGTTCTTGGCCGATTAATGGAATTGGACGTTCCATT
>JAOXNR010052482.1:0-16428 GCA_028571225.1 Parsonsia alboflavescens | reverse complement strand
CTATAAAAAAATAAAATATAACATATAAAAAAAAAGAAATTAATGAAATTTAAATAAATACCTCTTTGATTCCCCAGAAGCATCGAAAGCATCCAAAAGAGCTCGAGGACCTACTGGAGGAACCACCACTAGAGGGGCCACAACTTTCCGTGGCACCCCTCTTCGACCCCTCCCTCTCCCTCTTGTTCTGGCCTTCTTATTTGGCACACCAAAATTTATGTGGTGAGAGGCATCCTTGAAGGGGGACATGAAGTTTACAATTTGGACTTTGGGGTCGAATTGCTCGTCCTCCCTCCTAAAAATAATTTAACATCAAAATATTCAAAATTTAGGAAATATAAGTTGAAAACCAAATAAGATTTATAAATATGAAATAAATAAAATTATTAATTAATTTAAGAACTGCAATGATTCACCTAAAGGGTAGGGTTCCATACAATGGTGGATATAGCAGTAGTTGGTGGAGGTACTACATCCTGCCTCTCAGTAACACCCCACTGTAGCTATTATTTAAATAAATAACCATGTATAAATAAAATTACTAACTATGAAAATTTACGTAGATATGAAATTTTAAGAAATAGAGAGATATTTAAACTAACCTGGGGGGTAGGACTAACAACTATTGGAGCGGGTGGATCTGCATCCATCAAATCACTAACACCCTCTGTGGTTGTGATTTAAAAAATTACTAACTACATAAATTTATGTAAATATGAAACTTTAAGAAACAGATAAATGATTAAACTAACCAGGGGGGAGGGGTGGACCACAATCGGAACAGGTGAATTTGCTTCCTGCCTCTCATCCTTCATCTGCTTTTGCTATTTTTTGAAAAAAATAGATACGATTAGAATAAAATCAATCACTAAATGACATTATTTAATAGTTCATCAAATTGTAGACATAGACTAACCTAGTGTGAACGTGGATCGACTGTGGGCGGAGGAGGTGTCTCAAAATCCTGGACGAGGCTTTGTATCTTGAGACTGCTTTTCTCCGATTGCATCCTTGATCTTGGAGATGTAGACTGAGGAGTCTCATGAGTGTCCCAAGGTAGCCCCTCCAGCACATCTAGGTGCTTCTCGATCCCGAGGTAGCTGGTCATACTCCACAAATTGAGCACTAATCCACTGCCAGTGAGCGACCAATCGGGCCTTGGCCAACTCCTCATACTTCGTCAATAAATTTTTGAACCGGACCATGGTTGGCACTAGGACCATAACGGAAGGGTCTCTCTGTGCTCTTGGGAGCATACTATAATTTTAACTGAAATTAAATTAACTACGTTGTGAGATTTCATGCTTGATTCATTAAAACAAGAAGAGACACATACCTGGTGGTGGTCCTCCTTCACACCATGACCCTCTGATCTCCTAGGGGAGGGAGTTTGTTCCCCAGAATGTTCCTTCTCGTCCTTGGGGATCTCGTCATCCCCAACAATCGAAGCAGTTATCTAAAAAAAGAATAATAGATAATAAAATATTAGACACGATAAATTAGACTATTGTATTTACAATTACCAATTCAAATATCTTTAAACTAATTTCTATAATTGAAGTAGGTGCATGCCTGAAGTTGGACAACCTCCTAGAATGAGCTAGGCTTCGTAGACCCCCAGCAAATAGCTGGAATAAAAGGGAGGTCATCAAAATCAGTCCAATACGGCATCTGCAGCTCATGCTCATATACCTCAGTGTATGTCAAGGAAGCAAATACCTGTAAATAATAATTTATAATTAAAGGTTGGCTAAATTAAAAAAAAAAAAAAAAAAAAAAAAAAACAAGTAGAAAGGATTGACTTCTTACCATATCCAGTAAACCATGCCTTGCCACTGCGCAAGTGGAATGAATCTATTTTCGAATGCCAAGGCACCTTAGGTGTCGTGTACCAGTGGAAGTAAATGTTCTGGATCAAGCATCACCTCACAAATACACAAGCAAGGATGGGAACTGCTAGTGCATCCACTATTGAATTGAAAGAAGATACGTCAATCAATTTTGACAAAGTCATTGTTATGCGAATAGAAATATGATTGGATGCCTTACCAATATCACCCAGGCATTATCATATAAGTCCTCTTTGCCTGAGACTCGTCATCAAAGGCTCTCTGGAGGCAATGCAGTGTCATGCTCCACCCGATGGTGCCCTACGAAAATATCTCAGCCACGGCCAATCCTCCAAGATGCTCCATATGTAATACAAGATCAGTGTTGACGACTCATGTGTCCGCATCCAATATCCAATGATGATGCTATAAGGGAGTCTAAGGACATCATCCTACTCCAGGGATCCCATCTCCTTCTCCTTAAACTTCAAAAAGGCCCCTATTGAGGTCAGTAGCTCAGATCCCAGTAATCGATGATATGCTAAGATGGTCGTCATCTGCCTCTCTATAATCCTAGCATCTACAAGGCCAAATCGATGCAATCTGCATCTAATATGGAACCACATCTCATCGGGACGAGTACCATGGAAATGAAACTCCAGTATGAAAGTATCAAAAGAAGCATGGGCATAAAAAATGTCCTGAATGACGAGGTGGAGCCAACATTTGTCTAAATGGATCGCTCCTAAATAGCTCATCTACCCCCTGGAGCCTCACGAAGTCAATCGCCTCAGCTATCTTGGAAGACTTACAATGATAACTTATATTCTTACCAACAAGAACCATAAGATCGTGTTGTTAAGTCCATCTCCCTCTACTAGGGTCCATATCCTACAATAAAAAATAATAAAAATAAAAATTAGCTAGATTATTGTTAAATTAAACTTAACTTTATTTTTTCATAAGTACAATAAATAAAATAGCCTCCAAAACATTTGTTATTGCATGAAAGTATTATTTAAATTCTAAACATAATAATTTACAGAAAATCTATAATAATTAATTATTTAAATGAATTTTATAAAACTTTACCTAAATGGTATTGATTATATTTTAAAAAACTACATACAATTTTTTTTCAAAAAAAATTATAATTAAAAGTGAAATTAAAATAATAAGATTTTTTTTAGTATAATTTTTTAATATTAAAACATATTATTGTTATAACTATTATTATTATTTTTAGTAGATAGACATTGATGGAGTCATTATAATAATATTATTTTAATTTTTTAATATTATACAATGTATTTTTATTTTTAAAAATTAATATAAGTTAGGACAATCATTATAAAATATTAAGTATTAAAATACATTGTATAATTAAATTGTATAATACATTGATAATATAAACTACATTGTATAATTAAATCATTGTAAACTACGGTGATAATTTAAATTTTATTTAATTCAAAATTTAATAATAATAATAATGATAATAATAATAATAATAATAATAATAATAGTAATTTTTAATTAATTTCAAATTAATCTAAATTTTAGTAATAATACTTTTTATTTAATATAAAATTTAACAAAAATAATGAAAGAAATTTTGTTTTAAGTTAAATTTTAACTCCAAACTAATAGTAATTGTTATTTAAGTTTAAATTTCATTTAATAATAATAATATAAAAAATAAATAATAATATTAATTTACTAAAAAATTTAATAATTAATAATTATATTTATCTCAATTTTCAGGATGATAATCCCGACCTTTCACCATTTTAACTAAGAAAACCTACTTCCCCAATTCCAAACTCTCATATCAACCTTCCCCCATCGTTTACCCCACAAATATGAATCCAAATAAGATTAACATTCCTCAATTATCAACAAAATTCATAAATAATATACATATATAAAAAAAGGGTGAGAGTAAAAAGCAAACCATATATCACAATTAAACATTTCTAGTAGTAAGGCATAAAAAAAAATTTTTTTAAAAAGATGACAAAACAATCACACGAAACAAACTCATACATGATCATAACACAACCATTTCAAAGTTCAAACTCATAAATATGATCATCAAGGGGAAAAAATTTTACGACTCAAAGGAAACTTGTAGCCAAGGATGGCAAACTGCAAAGGTGACGATTGGCTTCTTCTTCGTCGGGCAACGATCTAGCTTCTTCTTTTCTGGCAACGGCACCCTAGAAAAAGTTATAATAGGGAAAGATGGAATAGCTTTGGGTGGGGGATTGTTGTTTCAGTGGTACTCGTTTAAAGATTCTCTGACACCGGCGAGTTAGAAGAAATGGGCTGTGAGAGGAGAAGGAGGTTCAAGCCATAACTAAGGAAAGATGGAACAACAGGTATCCATTGAAATTCGTATCCTGTTTTGGAAAAAGTCGATTGAATAAAGATAAATGGATATTTTTCATTCGGTCAATGATTCTCTTTTTTCAAATTGGATATCCATATCAATTTGGATATACAATGAAAATCAATTTGAAAAAATGGATATAATTGAAATATTTTTAAAAATTAAGTATAATTGAAATACTGATTCAATTTGCATATTTTTTAGAATTTCTACGTGATTCAGAGGATGTACTCATATTAATGCATTGATTATGGGACCTCTCGTACGGGAAGCAATGAGTTAATTGATATGCTGCTATCATTAGACTGCAATGAGTCTATTGATCATGACCGTCAGAATTAGCCACCGTTTTTTTCAGGATATTGGAATGATAAATCAAGGAATATGGAGACATTATAGGGAAATAAAATGTAAGACGACAGAAGCACCACATATATTTTGGTTAAACTTATAAAATTGCTAATGAAATTTTAAATTAAATATATCTTTTTTAAAAAAATTAGAAAAAAAAACCAATTTCATGTTTATAATGGGACATTTTTTGGATGTGTGTGAGCTTATGAAATGTGATTCTGAACATATATCTTCTCCATTGTATTAAAGATGGTTGATGCTGGTGAAGGATCTGGAGGAGGATTGGGTCTGCAAGAAAAAGGTCAAAAGAAATTGAGTGTAGGTTCAATTTCCCTCCAATGTTTAAATTAGATTAAGTGGAAGGAATAAAGTGTAAAGTGTAAGAGGAACTTAAAGTTGTTTACCTTAATAGGTGTGATTTGACTTTATTTATAAGAAAATCTTAAAGGTCTTGTCAATGGATTGGTCATTATATCTTGTGATATAAACACTATTTATGGTGTAGTTAGTGATCATATTTAATGACTAAATGCCCCCTTAGTTATTGAAGTTTATGATGCAGTCGGAAACAGAATTTGAATATTCGTTCTTGTTCAGAAACATGCAAAACAAGAAACCAAAAAAACCTGATTCAATTTCCTTCTAATCAAACTTCATAGCAAGTAGTTAGAAGAAGAAAATTAAAATTAAGCGAAAACGAATTTTCGAAGTAATCGAAAATCGCAAGAGCCGAAAAGAGGCAACTTTAATTCATCAAAAACTTTTTTCCAGCTTTTAGGCATTCATCTTTATTTATAATGGTAGAAGTTCTGTGTTCCTAATCAGACTATGAAATAGAATCCAAGTAAACTACTAAAGCTAAATATTGTTTTCCTAATTAGACTATGAAATAAAAAAAAATCAGAAAGAAAACAATAAAAAAATAAAACAAGTTTTTAAATAAAATTCTATCTAATTAAAGAAATAAAATTATTAAACAATCTTGAACTTGCTCGTTTACTTGTACTGCATCAGTTTAATGGTTGACATAATATAGCATCGCTCTCATCATTACTTCATATTTATTCTGCATGTTCGAGTCATAAATATTTACAAATATATATCATATGTCTTTTCTTTTTTTAATAAAAAATAGGAATGTAAATGAGCTGAGTATCTATCATATGCCTTTTCTCTTTTTCTTTAAATAAAAAGGATACGGATGTAATGGTATACCATGTAATAGTACACTATGTGCATTTTTTTTTTTTTTTTTTTTGCATTTTTTCTGCATGGGCGATTCTGAGCGTCGTGATCTTGGCTGATGCAAGAAGCCAGAATGTTGATCGATATTGGGCCGATGTGGAGCGCCACGTGTCTTGAAGATCGTGTCACCGCATAGGGCTGTTGCTGCATGGAATGGACATGGCCGATCCTCGAAGCCGGGGTTCTGGCTGCTGCTGCTGAGACGATGTTTAAGGTCACATCAATCGCGGAAGTCTAACATGTGGCAGATCCGACGGTGAAATTCAAACTGTGCTTTTTAGGAGGTTGAGTTTCCCATTGAGTATTAAAGGGCGGTTCACTTTTCACAATTCACAGTTACAAGATTTTTCAAATTGCTGTGTGTTCTTCGACAATGGCGAAAGTTTGAATCATAGTGGGATTTGGTCGTTTTATGGTTTGGACAAAAATTTCTTGTTTGTGCCCAACGTTTCTGCATTGGCTACTCAAAGGTGTCACTTTGATGTTTGCTTCTGGCCGTTGCTAACCGATAAAATTTGAATCTTTGATCTTTTTTACAGTTTTCTTTTTGGTCGTGTTGATTGTTTGAGGATATGGCCGAGGCCTCAACATTATTTGAGAGGATCAGTGAAAAGGAGGATATCGAGGAGCAAACTGTTGAGGAAATAAATGAGGCAAAAAGGGTTGGTGATTGGACTGACTCTAGTATTCCTGGGGTGCCTTATGACAATATCAGATATGAGTATGGAGAGAACCTCATTGACTGATGAGAATTTAGGTAGGGCAGATGGTGATTATAGGGCACCATCAGCCATGAAATTGGCTGATTATACAAATACCTTAGACGTAGCTTTTGATCAAGGAAATGATGCTGGTGTGCCTCAGTGTGCTAGCACTATATGTAGGTTTATGAATGTGGTGGGGTTGAGGAGTTCATATGATCTACTCGCCGATTGTGAGTTGGAGATCAGTGGCAGTAATACTACAATTAGGATGCCACAGGCTGGGTTTTGTACCACTTATGTGGCACATTTTAAAATTGGGTTAAGGATACCTGTACACCCGTTTTTATAGACATCATGAGGTTTTTTAAACTTCAACTTGGGCAGTTGAATTCGAGCGTTATCTGATCAATTGTGGCTTTTAATTTGATGTGTGGAGCCTTGGGAGTGACTATCAGGCTGGAACTATGGCAAAGGCTCTTCATGCTCTGCCAGAAGTTTAAGTCAAAAGAAGGGAGAGGTTATTTTTATGGACAAAAGAAGAATGGGGCTATTCAGATCCTGCAAGGACCGATATCCACTCATGAATGGAAAAAGGACTATATATATGTTTGGCTTCCTAGCTTGGCTGAGGTTAGCAGTTTCCCTTGGAATGAAGCAAAATTGGTGAACAATAGGAATCCTGATTCAGCCCATGTCCTCAAAGCCGATCATGAGAGTAGGGGGTTATTATGAGATCAGCGAGTTTGATGTGATAGCTTTAATTATGGTTTTATGCCCCTCCCCCTCCCCTCCCAAATTTTTTTCTAAGTGTTCAGGCAATTGTGTGCATATCCATTCTTGAATTTTGTATTAATGTTATGATTTTTTATTTTTTAGGGATGAAGTTTGGAGCTAATATGTTGTCCAAGTTTGCACCAAAAAAGAAATCCACTAGTATGATTCCTACCTATAGAATTGTAACCAAATCTCTTAATAGTGGAAGTTACAGTTTTGTAACAGGTATGAAGGGGATTTACTACATTCCTGGTGCTTTTGCAGAGAAGTGGGCAAAAGTGGTCGACGTTGCGGGGGAAAAGAAAGCTGATATTGGGAAGAAGAAGGCAGATCCTAGCACCAAACAAAGAAGGCCACCTGAGACGAAACTATGCAATCGGCCAGCACTAGTGGTGCCCACCGCTCCCTCTAGTTCACGGGGACCAGCAGAGAAAAAGGAAGGAAGCTAGTTGTGGTGGAAAAAGAATTTGCCAAAAGATCAAGGACTTGGGAACTACCCAAGTTGTCAGGTGATGATGAAGCTAATCTGATCTTCTTACCCGGATGGAAGATCTGTGAGAATGATTGGATGAAAGCTTATGAGGGGGTTGTAGACTTTTTGGAGCACTGTGTGACTCCATCGGAAAACAAATGGGTGATTCACCGATCTTGGGAGGAGCTAAAGAGCGGGACATACTTCATTAACATATGGGTATGGATGGTTTACTTAAACCAAGTATATTCATATACTATGATTTGTTAAAATGACCAAGTGTTTGGCTGATTGTGGGTGACATTGAACGACTTAGAGTTGGTGATGAAGTCTCTTGGGGATGAAGCCAAAGTTCATAAGACATCCATCAAGGCTGAAAAAGAGAAGAATAAGAAATGATCTACTGACCTAGACCAGAATCGGCAACTTGTTGGGGATCTGAAGGCTAGAAAGGAGGATTTGGAAAAGCATCTACTAGAGGAGTAGAGAATCTGTAAGAAATGGGAAGAGGTAGCTACCCAAGTTAAGAAACGTTATGAAGATGACAATGGGGATCTACTGCCGGCAATTCAGGATCGAGTGGCATTTAAAGATATGAATCTTGGGTTCTCAATGATGTTAGCTGACATGAGCTCAGGGTGTAACCGGCTATACACCACCTGATGGGATTGCAAATATGTTGGCTGAAGAGCGGGAATATCCCTTGCCCTGGGAGCAATCCTTTAAATTGGAAGATATGAGAAAACCCTTACCCTCTGATGGGGAATCATTCAGTGCGGACGAGTCTGGGGGTGAGGAAGAAGCCGATGGTGCTGATGATTAGGAGGTTGAGCCGAAAGTGATACCTCAGAGCATTGCCGATGTTGTCCAAGATGAAGGCAAGGTGGCCAACATGCTCACCTCCGAAGGTCATAAAAAATTCTCTGCCATCTCCGATTTGGTGAACAAAGTTGCTGTTGCCGCTCCCACCCAAGTTGATCCCTCTACTGAGAACCAAAATCTTCCAGATGGTCGTGGAGATACCTTAGGCGATGCTTAGTTGATGCATTTTCTAATTTGGGATCATGTTTTAGACTGAGAAAATTATGGAGCCATGTTAGCATGAAATCATGTATTGAATGATATTTGTTTTATTTTGACGACTATGGGAATATATTTTGAGCTTGTATTCATAGTTATGTTGATGCATATTTCCAAGTATCCATTTGGATTATACTGGGATAAAAGTTTGAATATGTTGCCGAACATGTAAATTCTAACACTTGACTAGAACATCTTTGCAAGGTTGGCCATGTTCTTGAAATTTCATCTATAATATTTGACCAAGAATGGTATTCTTAAAAGGATATGATCTAAACCTCTAAGAAATGAATTGATAAAAAATGTAGATACACCATTTGTTCCAAACTTTGTCTTCAAAAGGAATCATCTAATAAATATTGTGTTATGACTAGCGAGGTACAATGAACCATATCTAGTATAGAGGTAAACAATTTTTTGCCATCGATTAAAAATTCCAAGGAACTGTTGGAGAATGGGTGGACAGGATAGGCGGCAGGGTCTTTTTAAGGAAAAAACTTCCTTAAATTCATAGCATTCCATGTTCGAGCAATATCGTTGCCATTCGTATCTTTTATCCGATAGCTTCCATTCTTGTTGACCTTTGCAATGATGTACGGTCCTTCTCATATAGGATCGAGTTTTTTGGTGGAATCTTGCATGCTGACTTCATTTTTCTGGAGGACCAAGTCTCCACTTGTAGGGATTCACCACTAACCTTCTATTTATAGTATTTGGCCAGCTTCTTCTTATGAATGGTTTCTTTTATAGCTGTTTGATTTCGTGTTTCTTCTAGGAGGACCAAATTTTCGGCCAGCTTATGATCATTCCTCTCAGCGTTGAACATGTCGATTGTGGATGAAGAGTTGCCGATTTTCACTGGTATCATAGCATCTGTACTGAAACAAAGACTAAAGGGATATTCCATGGTTCGGGCACTAGGTGTTGTTCTATAAGACCAGAGTACATTTGGTAATTCAACCCTTTTTTCCTTAACCGAATCTAATCTTTTCTTGAGTCCTTGAAGGATGATTCCATTATCTATTTCTACTAGACCGTTTGTTTGGGGATGACCGACAGATGTGAATCGGTGGTCTATTTTTTGTTCACTGCAAAAATCTTGAAATTCTCTAGATTCAAATTGTTTATCATTATCATCAATTAGGATCTATGGGATTCTATATCTTGTTATTATTTCTTCCCGAAAGAAACCTTTTACCTTTCTTGAAGCGATGGAAGCTAGAGCTCTGGCTTTGATCCATTTGATGAAGTGGTTGATTGCGACCACCAAAAACTCTTTGCTCCCACTAGCCTTTGGGAATTGGTCAAGTAGATCCATCCAATTTTGATGGAAAGGGATATTGCTACTCATTGAATGAAGTTCAATCCTTGGTAGATGATGAGCAATGTCGTGCAATTGACATTTTTTGCATGATTGAACAAGCTTCTTGGCATCTTCCTCCATTGTGGGCCAGAAGTAACCTATTCGCATGATCTTTCAAACTAATGATCGACTACCAATAGGGGATCTACATATGCCTTCATATACCTCTCTTAAGATTTAGTTTCCCTCTTCAAAGGTGACACATTTTAGGAGCGGCCATGAATGGGCTCGATGATATAATTGATTATTCGTGATGACGTACCTCAATGAGGATGTTTGAATTTTCCTGGCCTCGATTTTGTCATGTGGAAGGGTCCAATCAGTAATATATTGCGTGATGGGGGTCATTTAAGAAGAAGCATCATCTATGCAGCATGTAGACATAACATCAATGCTTCTTTTCTCTAATGGTTCTATCCACAGACTATCGAGATGGGTTCCAGATTATGCCTTTGATAGGAAATCTACTTCAGTGTTGTCCTTCCAAGGGATGTGCTTAACTTTGATATACTTCAACTTTCCAAAAGCATTTGAGCTTCATTTAAATATTTTTGCATGTTTTCTTCCCAAACTTCATATGCCCCGTTCACATGTCTTACCAAGAGCTAAGAATCAGTGTGGACGACAAGGTTGTGAAAATGGAGGCTTACGACTACTCAGAGTCCTACCAGGAAAGCATCATATCCATATTCATTATTACCAATCATAAAGTTATACTTTAAGGCATTTGCGAATGGCATACCTTCAGGTCTGACAATGACAAAGCCCGCCCCTTTGCTTGATCCATCTCTGTTGAGA
Source organism: Parsonsia alboflavescens (assembly GCA_028571225.1). Classification (NCBI taxonomy): domain Eukaryota; kingdom Viridiplantae; phylum Streptophyta; class Magnoliopsida; order Gentianales; family Apocynaceae; genus Parsonsia; species Parsonsia alboflavescens. Next base: position 5,417 of record JAOXNR010052482.1, on the reverse strand, counting down.
ATCCAACAATATTGTAAAGAAGGAACATTGTTAGGATCAGGGTAATGTACATTCCAGGTCAAAGTCTGCTAGTACCTGACCTTTCACAGCCTTTCTAGGAAGATAGTAGATGTCGAACTCGGAGCGTTCGATAGCCCACTTCATCAATCTTCCTGCGATATCTGGCTTAGCAGGATTTACCTTAGACTAGCGTTTGTTCTCACATTTATTGTATGAGAAAGAAAATATGGTTTTAGCTTTTAGGCCGTAATTAGTAAGGCCAAGGCATGTTTCTCCAAAGCAGAACATCTTGATTCTGGTCCTTGGAGAACGTGGCTTGCATAATAAATTGAATTTATGTTTGAACCCATAAGGGCACATAAAACCGAACTTATTGTTGAAGGTGAGACTGATAAGTAAAGGTGAAGATCTTCACCCGTGATCAGAGATGCTAAGATCAGTGAGGATCCTAGGTATTCCTTTATTTTTGTGAATGCTTCTTCACTTTCTTTTTTCCATATGAACTTTTTTGGGTTTTTGATTAAGTTGTAGAATGGAAGAGCCTTTTCACTGGACTTTGAAAGGAACCAATTGAGGGTGGCGATTCTTCCGGTTAGGCTTTGCACTTTTTTAATAAAGGATGGTGATTTCACATCCAACAATGCCTGGATCTTCTTAGGGTTCGCTTCAATTCCTCTTCTAGAAACCATGTACCCTAAGAACTTACCAACCTCAACTCCAAATGTGCATTTTTTCGGATTCGACTTCAATTCGTGCACCAACATCTTTTGAAAAGATTCCTTAAGATAGACTAAGAAAGACTAGTGAGTCAGGGACTTGATCAAGATATTGTCAACATATGTTCTATGTTTCTGCCAATCTATTTGGAGAATATCCTATTCACCATGTCCTGGAAATCTTCTCCGGCATTCTTCAGGCCGAAAGGCATCCTAGTGTAGTAAAATAATCCTTATGGTGTGGTGAATGACATTTTCTCCTTATCTTCCCTTGCCATCTAGATCCGATGGAACCCCGTATGGGTATCCAAGAAGAAAAGCAGCAAATATCCAGTAGTAGTATGGACCAAGTATGGCATAGGGAAGAGTTTTTGGGGGATGGCCTATTTAGGCATGTGAAGTTGATGCACATCCTCCATATGCCATTAGGCTTTGGCACCACAACCGAATTCGATAACTACTTAGGAAATTGGACTCGCCTGATGATGTTGGCCTATAGGAGATCCCGATCTTCATCCTTGATGGCTTTCTTTTGCTCTGTAATGAAGATTCTTTGCTCTTGTCAAACTGGAGTGCAAGAGTCATTTAACCCCAACTGATGCTTAGCAAAAGTTTTGGGAATAGTTCCCATATCTTTTGTAGACCGAGCAAAGATGCATTCATACTTTGTGAGTATATCAAGTAGAGCATGCTTGATTTTTACCTGGAAGTTCTTGCTAATAGTTACCCTCCTTTCTGGGAACTTAGCGTTGATATGAAATTCTTCAAGATCGCCGATAGGTTTAGCCCTTTCCTCCTCTTGTGGGCTCGGCTTGAGAATTGTCTTTCATCACCTTCTCCTTAAGCCTTTCATCTGGTTTAGCTTTGGAGATTTCCACCTTGAAACAGGTATGAGCTTCTTGGATATTTCCCTTAATCTGAATGAAGGTGCTACCTTGAGGAATCACCACTTCATTCTACAAGGTGCTAACTTGAACTTGCACGAGATTCATTGTAGGCCTTCCCTGAATGACATTGTTGCTTGATGGGGTGTCCACAATGATGAACTCGGCCTTCCTCTTGGTGGCATTTCGACTAGTGCTTTATTGAACCTCAAGGTTTGATATGCCCAATGCATATACTGTCTCCCTGAAGAATCCTACAAGGGGTATTCTCGAGGTCTTGATGCCATCATCGGGCAAACCAATCTTAGAAACTGCGTCATAGTACATGATTTTAGCTAAGCTGCCGGTATCTATCAGGATGCTTTTTACCAAACAATTTCCAATGTTCAAGGAGATTACTAATGGCAAATCGTCATTAACTATCGCTAATGGGTTGGTTTTCAATTTTTTCTCTAGCTGGACCTCATGATTTGTTTGGGCATCAGAGATCACCTTGATTACTCTCGGGGTTGCTTCCTATTGTTAAAGAGTTGGTTGATTAGAGGTTTCTTGAACATGATTGATATATTGCTTCGAGTGTCCTCAGTGGATGGTGTTTTCAATTTCTCTCTTGAGCTGGTAACAATCATCAGTGGTGTGGCCAAGATCTTTATGATACTTGCAATACTGTCTTGTATCTCCTTTCTCCAATTTCTTGTATCTATTTTCTGCAACGAGCCCTAGATCAACCATGGGGGGTTTAAAACTTCAAAACTTTCCACTTGTTAGAGAATCATTGCTTTGGGAGCATTTAAAGGGGTGAAATTGTTGTTCTGTTTGTTTTGGGAGTCCTTTCCTCTCTAGTTCTCAGACCCAGCATCGGCTGGTCTCTTGGAGAAAGACTTATTGTGAGAACTCTGAGGTTGACTCACACGATCGGCCATAGGATCGATTGGTTTTGATACCGCTTCATTGTAGTTGCTCCTAGGAGCATAGTTCCTTAGCTGTTATGCAGAGTGTTGAGCTTAGGGACTTCCCACTAAGAAACTGTGAAGCATTTATCTTTTGATAATTCGAACATCACTGGGATTCTGTGCAAATGACTAAAGCTCCTCTTGTCTAGTTGTCTTCTTCGAGGACATAGACAATTCGATCCTTATAAGCATGCAAACCTTGTGCATGAGCTCAGAGCTAGTTCTAGGGAATTGGAGTAGATCTTTTCATGGTTCCTTGCCGGTTTGAGGCCATTGCAGAAAGCTTCCACGTATATTGGCTTAAGGCAATTTACCACCTGTTGAGCCTCTACATTGAACATGTTCTAGTATTCATTTAATGTTTCCTAGTTTCTTTTCCAAATGTTCAGGAGGTGAGATCGTGGCTTCATCTGGACGGTGTTCCTTGCATACTAGTTTCTGAAAAGCTCGGCTAATTTTGAGAAAGAATCAATTGACTTGTTGGACAGATTAGAGTACTAGTCTAGTGCCTTCCCAACTAGAGTGGTTGGGAAAGCTTTACAAAGTATCACATCATCTAGGTCATAGAATGTCATGACCAAGTTGTAGCAATTCAAAGGAAGGTAATTTGAAATCCATTGGGACCTTCTTGTACCTTAAGGTGTCTACTAACGGGCAGTTGTCTGTAGACTTCACTAGATCATAATCATACTTGAGAAGCTTTGGCATAACCTTTTCTACCTGCTCTACCTTTTCTTCTAGCCAATTAACATTATTGGTCAAAGCTTGCGGATGTGAGCTAGAGAATGCTTCTTCAAAGACTTAGACCACGTTCACCATATGGGACTGGACAATGACTCTTTTTGGGTCATGCTCGGTTGTCTTATGTTGCTTTCGAGGAGGTAGTGAAGGTTTCGTGCTAGGAAGATTCTTATGTCCTAGTTCCTTTCTTGTCGATGCTTCTTTGCTCTTCGCCTTGAAAGCTATTCTTTTTACCGGACTTCTCCCATGTAAACAGATTTTGATGCTCCATTTTGGTAGGAAAATTCTTCCTCTTTGTTATCCTCAAGGACGATATTCTGTTCCTTAAGGTATTTATCAAAAGGATCGTGGTGTTCTATGAAAAGCTTCATCTTTTCCATATGATGGAGATGACACTCCAAGGATGCCTACCGGATCAATTACAAGATCAAGGGCTTTAAAATTGAGGCAACCAATGCTGGAATTTGTGCAAGGAAGGGAAGACTAATTTGATTTTGAAGCAATCTTTAAGACCATTCAAGAGTTGATGATGTGCTATCAAAGAAGGAATCCAACTTACGGATGATTCAAGGCCTTGAAGATGATGTTGGGAAGTGTTTAAATGAAGAACAAGCCTTTGAGAGCCTTTAATATGATCTTGGAAGGCTTAGGAATGAGTTTAGAGCTGTGGAATCGACTTTTGCACGGAGAATGCTCGAGGTTGCACTAGATGGTGCGGACAAAGCACCAACTAGAGCGTACCCAAGCACATGAGGTACATGATCAACATCCGATCCTTTTCCTCTTTTAGCTAGCATCAGATCAAGCCTGACCCTGTTCACCCAATTTGATCCAAATGCGATGTTCTCAAGCTTCTTCTTGACTTTTCTTAGTTCTTTTTGGTCAATTGACTTGCTTATTAGGGATATTTATGTCCATTAACTATCATTATTGCTTCTTATCATCAAGACTATAAATAGTCTTCAATTTTTATTTGAAAGACAACAATTATCTACAAACATCAATTCAAAAGAGTGTCTTCTTTTCTAAGATCAAACATGATCTTTAAGTGGGTTTTCTTATGAACTCTTCTAGGGCTCTTGAGAGACTACAAAAGGGCCTTTTCAATTACTTGGCTTAGGTATTTAATTAGTCTTCCAAGTCAATCAATCTAAATCTAAGCTAAAACCATTGGTGAATCTTGAGAATTTGTGACTTCTATGTGATTAATCAAGGTTATTCCAAGATTATGAGAAACTTCAACTTGTGATCACATTATATTGTGGTATCAGAGCTTAGGTTCTTTTCAAGAGGTTTGTCTATCTTACTTTCTTTCTTGTTTAAATGTTAAGATCATGTTTTCTTCTTTGAAATCCCATCATCTTATGTTGATTTGTGTTTGTTCTTTTACATTTAGTATTGTTCTTCTCTTGTGATCTCTTTGAGCTCGTGTGGATTGTGCCCAAGGCCAAAAACAAGGGCCAATTCAAATTGTTTGGTGATTCTACTTCCTCTTCATCTCTACAAAAGAAAAATTCAAAAAAAAAAAAAAAAAAGGAAGATCAAAGACCCTAAAAAACAAGGCATTCTAAAGTATCTGGAAAAAAAAAAAACCTCAAAAAAATGCCAAAAATTCGTTGAGTTTGTTGAACTCAAGTTATATCTCTTGTGTTTATGAGTTATTAATGGGTAGAGATTGACTTGATGATAAATTGGGATTGAATTGCTCATTGTTCATGCCAATTGGAGATCAAAGGCTTGAGTTATTGATATATATATGCAAATTTGAGGTCACAATCTTTGACCTCTAGGTGTTTGAAAATATTACTTGTCCTCAATTTTCTTGAATTCCAAGTGTTTGATCAAATGTTTTGTGATTGTTTGACTTATTGTTTGAAACTCTTTATCTCTTTGGCTCTTAATTGTTAATCATAAATTCACAATTGACAACTTGATTGAATTGTGTGGACTTTGGACTTACTTTTGTTGAGCAGTTGCTATTGCCCCATTGAGTTGATTAAAAACTTCAAGAAGAGATTAAGAGATGTAAAAGAGAAAATGGGTGAGTTCAATTGAGCGAGCAAAAGCCATATTTGAGTGCAAACATGAGTGAAAGTGAGGTCATATCTATATTGGGGGGGGGG
>JAOXNR010052481.1:0-16435 GCA_028571225.1 Parsonsia alboflavescens | reverse complement strand
ATTTTTGGAATTGTAATTTGTCTTGATAATTCCAAACTCAGGTGGTAGAGTGTTCAAAGCCTGATGTACAATGACCTCAGTAGGGATTGTGATCCGTAGTGCCTCTAATTTAGACTGTAAGTGCACCATCCTTAAGATATAATCCCTTACTCCATTCATCCCATCATACTTCATATTAAACAGGACCTGCAGAAGAGCACTGATCTCGGCATTCGTAGAAACCTTATCACAGCATCAAGATGCTCAAGCATTCCTCTTGCTGTGCAGTCTACTGGCAACGTCTCATTAAGATGTTCTTGAATGGATCTCTTCATGGACAGTAAGCAGATCCTATTACTTGTCTCCCATTGAGCCATTTTTGCTTTATCAGCTTCGCTGCTGTCATCGGTGAGAGCTAGTGGCTGATCCTAAATGAGAGTTGTATGGACATTGGCCAGCTCCATGCCAAACATCACATCCCCTTTCCATTTTTAATAGTTTGAACTAGTTAAAATTTAAATAGTAACAGTATTACCATTGACCGAAAATGTAACTGTAATGAAAACAGCAAACATATAAGAAAACATGTAAGGTCAATATCAAAACCAAAAAGACATGTATTTCATCATACAATCAACTTTAGGCAAAAAGCATAACAAATAATTGTGCACTTTCTACATGAACAACGGCCATGAAAATGTATTTCAATCCTCGTAAAAATTCACCACCCTTAGGTGTATGAACCACTCAGACTAATCACTTTCCACGCATGTTGCCCACGTAACCCTCCTAAACCATTATCCAATCACTTCCTTCGGGAATATGACCATATAACAGTATAGGAGACATCCCCAACAGTATGAGACCGATATTCTGTAAACCCAACTAAGCGTGCCACTTTGGCAGTCACAACCCGATTAAGCCTACAAAACTCTCTCATACAAAGGACTTCATCTTATACCTTACACACAATGTACATGCAACCAAAAACTTTATAACAATAAGGGCATAATTAATTTATTGCATGCTTCACTCCATTCATTGCACAACACTAACATGCATCCAAACAAACATCACAATAATATAAACATTATCGTGCCTAAATATTCAAAGAACCGGAATCATAACATGCTAGTATAGTCAAGAATGATGATTTCAGAAATCAAAGAACTAAATTACTTAATTATATCAAAAGCAACTTCACTTTTGAACTAGGAGTTCAAAGTATCCAAAATAATTGATGAAGAAGAGCCAATCTCCTTTAGGAGAAGTGATCTTGCACCCACACAAGATCCATCTCGTATGCATCGAATCCACACAAAACCAAAGGTTTCTAATACCTGGAAAATAATGAGAATAATGGTAGACAAGGGAGCATCTACAGATATTCTTTACTATTATTTTAAGGAGATGGGTTTTAGTGACACTCACCTGAAATCACATGTGGGAAATCTAAAAAGCTTCACCAACCATGCCCGTCAAGCTCGGGAAAGGCAAGATTGCACAAACTGAGCTGGTAATTTACCTTGTTCTTGATTTGAATTCATTTGACAATACTATTTTTTGGAATCCTTGCTCAGGCCTCCTTCGAGATAGTGGCATCCATTCCATACCAAAAGGTGGCAGACCCTTTTTCAAATTGAATAATCACTGTGGAGAGCAACTCATGAGATATTTTGTGACATTTGGTTGCCGCCCAAAAGTGGAAATTCAGTCTGAGTTGACATTGCGGTAGTTTAGATTTTATTTTTTAAATTAGAGGTTTTATGAGAAATTGTCATCAAAATACAAACATTCTATTGACATACTTGATCAAATAAGAAACCCTTCTTTCCCCTAATACATAAATCGTTTCTTTAAGTGAAGCAACCTAACAAGTAAAAGTCATAGAATTACCATTTACATGCTCTAAAGTTAATTTTTTACAACTATTGTGTTTATTGCAATTTTTGGTTAACTCATATATGTTTTGATATCATGGAATATATTAAGAATATCAATAGTCGTGTTAGGAGAATATAGAATGAGTATAAATACAAAATTGATGTAAAGATTAACGAATGTTGGTGATTAAAAGATGAGATAGATGCTTAGGAATTTTCCTTGTGGGAGGATTGATGGAGTTTGATGTGTACATCATTGGTATGCCTGAAATGGGTAACAAATTCTAAAATCATCATTTAGTTAAGTTACATTTACACATGTTTACAGTGTTCGATTTATTTAGCTTGTAAGGAAATAGAAAATGTTATTGATAAACTTGATAATTGAGTTCATGACAAGATGTAAGAGGAATTAGCTTTCAATAGTCATAAATGTTCCTTGGAATGCCATTAAAAAATTGTTATAATTTATATATAGATAATATTTCTAGCTTGCATCAAGGAATGACTTAAAAGATTCATCTTCACATAGTTATGAGGTAAATAAAAATAAGGAAGAATATCTAATTTGGTACCTAAAGTTATGCCCAAAGTTAGCATTGAAATCTTTTTTTTTTCCCGCCACCTGAATATCTAAACAACTTTCGACCATATTCTGATGTATTTCTGACCATGATAACATCTGTTGGTCACGTGGTTAATTTTTCTGAGTGGAGAATTGCTAATTTGGTAGATAAAGTTATGATTAGTAACTGTTGTTTTTCATTTTAGGTTATAAAATACCAAAACAACTTTCATGTCATAAGTTATTTGGGTACTTATTTGGTAGAAGAAAAAACAACAGGTCCCAAATTTATGCATAACTTTAGGTACAAAAATTACCAATGCATGGTATCATGATTAGAAATATGTCGTAAATATTAATATGGACATTTAAAAGTTCTTCGGTATTCAGTTGGCCGAAAAACAGGTACCAAACTCTCCCTAAAAATTTATTCACTAGTTAAACCCACAATATGACATTAGAAATCAACTTCCCTTCCTTTTGTTTCCTCTTGATATTCTCAACATGTAATGAAGTTGGTCAGGAGTTGTTTCAGCCGAAGCTAGATTTGTGGTAGTCCCACCCATAATTGATGAGTAACTTGTTTACAGTTGCACTCGGTTGATTTTCTAGAGAAAAATTGTTCAAGATACCCAATCCTTTAAAACCATTTTTTCTTCAACTTGAAAATAAGATTTAAATGATGATATCACAAGAGGATTTGTTTAAAGATGATGGGAAAATGTTGAAAATATGGTGAGTCATGCTTGATAAAGCAACAAGTAGTTCACCAATGGCGAAATCTAATGCAAGAATAATAACGAATAAACGGCTAAACAGAAAGAAAAGTTGGAAATTGGTGAAAACTATCTAGTTTTCAATTCAACAACAAAAGTAACAAATTATCACATTTTTAAAAGCCTGTTTGTATTTGAAGACAAACGTGAAATATATAACCTAAAACCTAACCTAATCCTAATTGAAATTAATTAAAAGAATCCCACTCAAAATTAATAAAAAGAATCCTAATCAAAATTAAGAAAAAGAATCCTAATCGAAATTAATATAAAGAAACCTAATCCGATTTGGAAATAATAAATAACAAAATTATGAAAATACCCCTAGAATATAAAAAAGCTCAAAAGTTCATCAAAATAATCCCGGATGGCCCAAAACTGTCTTAGGCCATAGTTAAGCTATGGGTTTTGTCCATTGGGCCATTTCCAATCGCTCAGTCGAATTTGAGCCCGTTCCAAGCTCCAGCCAACCTGCATCATCCTCCTTGGCTAGGAAAAGATTCATCCTCGAATATGATTCGTCTCTAGCCCAACAAGCCCCTGCCCTTGCTATGACTGCCTGCTAACCGTCCTGGCCATCATCGATTTGGCCTTAGCATTCTCCGACGAACTGTTTGTCCCTCCGATGACTGTTCTAGAATCATTTCGGTGATTTCTCTAGTCTTTTGGCTAACTATTACCTCAGAAACGGAAATCCCAATTTTCATACCAAGATTCTGAAAAGAAGATTGTCTATTAGATCATTCTACTCGATTACGCCCCTAGTTCAAAACCCCAAATAAATTGACGTCTTCCCCCATATCTTCGAACTCAATGATTCCGCCCCCTCCTTAGTCTGAATGTCCAACCTAGCCTACGTCAGTTGCCGCTCCAAGTCTTGGATCCGCCTTCTCTGTTTTTCATTTTCGTCTTCTTGCAGGTCTCGTTAACGAGGCCGTTCATCTTCCTTAGGAATGACTCCACGTCCCCTTCCAACACGACGCCGTCCACGACCAACATGATTCTGTTCAAATATTGGTGAGGGCAACTCATTTCTCTGATACCAACTGATGCAAGAATAATAACGAATAAACGGCTAAAAAGAAAGAAAAGCTGGAAATTGGTGAAAACTATCCAATTTTCAATTCAAAAACAAAAGTCGAAAATTATCACATTTTTAAAAGCGTGTTTGTATCTGAAGACAAACACGAAATATATAACCTAAAACCTAACCTAATCCTAATCAGAATTAATGAAAAGAATCATAATCGAAATTAATAAAAAGAAACCTAATCCGATTTGGAAATAACAAATAACAAAATTATGAAAATACCCCAAGATCATAAAAAAGCCCAAAAGTCCATCAAAATAATCCCGGATGGCCCAAAACAGTCTTAGGCCATAGCAAAGCTATTGGTTTTGTCCATTAAAAGGTTTCCAATCGCTCAGCCGAATTTGAACCCGTTCCAAGCTTGGGCCAACCTGCATCAAAATCAAAGCCTATAATATGCATAACTTACAATGACAAATGTGTCTTGTCAAAGTTGAGCAAATTAAATTTAAAGGAAATGTAGCACGTTTTCCACTTTTCATCCTTTTCTAGAAAGCTTTTATTGCGACTACTTACTTTTTGCTTACTCAAGAACCTAATGTTCATCACTTTGGGGAACATTCTAATGACTCACTTTTGAATCTTCGTCACCAATAGAAAAACTTTGAAACTATCAGGTAAACAGTTTTTGTGACACTAAGGTGTTTCCAAATAGTTTGTGATCAGAGGTGTTCAGATGTAAATTCTTAGTAATTGTAGTCAAAATGAAAAATAAAAATTTTCATGAACCTGGAATCCTTAAATTTGTTGCTCAATAGAAGCAAGCTAAATATCTCAATAAGGTTGCTTGAAGCCCTAAAAAGACGAAGGCTCTACCTAATCTTTAGATTGGATTAAAAATGGACAACTGTTGAATTTTGTCTTCATTAAAGTTTTGAAAAGTTTTTGGTAATTTAAAGTTTCATAATCTATTTGGAAAGATAAAATTAGATAAGTTTAATAGAAATAATAAAAAACTTTTAAGTCCTCATTGTTTCTGAGTAGAATCCCAAAATTACACTTGTCATTAATTAGATTTCCAAATTCAATAACCATCCCTAACTAATCAATGGTTGTTGTCGTTACCATCAATTTTCTCTAATTAACACAAAGAGGAAGGGAAAAAAAGGTTAACTAAGTCAGTGGCAGAGAATTGTAAAGTATTGAAAACTTTGGTTAGTTGAGGAGACTGAGCTTCCACTTCCTCTCATGATGAACAAAAAACATCATCACCAAAATGGACTATCTTCTCTTCTTCATCAATAGCTTCATTTTACTTTTCTAGAAAATAAAATAAGATTAGATTATGTCCATCCTAGACCATACGGGGTTTTGCCTAGATTTAAGATTTTAGAAAGTGAAAACCTCGTATTCGATAGACCCATTACAGCCAAAAACTACCAGAAAAAAAGAAACCCTAAAAAAAAGCTATTTCTCTATTCTATTCATTGCAATTTTTTATATGAATATGAGAATTTGTTTTGGAACAGTTGAAACCCAAAAGGTCCATCAAAGTCCTGGCAAAAGAACTAATCAGAAAAATATGGTCAAACGAGTCTACTCCCTGTAGCAAATTTATAGCAAGAAGCTAGTTGAACCTCATAAAAGACGATCTTACACCATACTTAAAATAAGTAATGATTACTTAAGAGGAAACTTGTTAGCATAACTTACAATTCACAATAACTTTGATTTGTTCTTTCAAACTTAATCATCTTGTTCAGAGCATATAGAGCTTTATAAGGTATTACTTGTAAATAAGTTTCTTCAACCAAATCACAACAAATATTTCATGAAAATATAAATCCATTTATTATACAAGATTGGAGAATATATACATATATATATATATATATATATGTGTGTGTGTGTGTGTGTGTGTGTGTGTATACATGAAACTGCAACATCAACTTATAACACAAGATTAAACTTTTCATTAATAAAACCTAAGCAAAGACATTAAAACACAACAATTATTAACTAATTAAGCTAGAGAATTTAGTCAAGTCAATCCATAAAACATCTCTATTTCAAAAAGATTTCCATGTGCTTTTGAATACGAAGAGGCTATAGAACTGCAAATCAAGCATCTCCATGTAGTAAAAGTTTCTGTATGCTTTTCAATTAGAAGAGGCCTTGAAAATACCGACTCCTAAAGCTATCCTTGTTCTGGATTTCAATTTTCTCAAAATCCTTATCTTTAATGGTTCTACAAATAAAATGGGCACCCTTTCCCCTAACCGAAATTTGAGCAATAACAAATTGATCCTCATTTATAAAGCCCAAAACTCTACATCTGCCAACCCTGGGTGAAAGACTTTGAAGTGAAATTGTGAATAGTTTCTCACATTTTCCCTAAACAATGTCCTTTAGTACATAAAACAAAATGTTTGAAATCAATGGCATACAACACTCTTGACACAACAAACCATGAACTTCCACAAATTTCACATCATCAGGTGAAGGAAAAATTTTATCCTCCATTTCCAATTTTGGGCACCCAATTTTTCCAAATGAGACTTGCTCCAAGTCCAAGTAGTATCCCAAATTCTTATGATAAATATTATTCATCATCCAATACATGATCCCATCTACACAAATTGGTAAAAGTTCATCTTCAGGACATAAATCAAACTGTTTGAAACCCAAACAATCAAAATCAGTAGAAACCTCAGTATAATAATCAAAGGAATCTTCTAGAGTAAAAATTTTGGATCCTAGCCTTTCAGAACCATCAATGATTATCTTATAAATCCTAATAACCCTATAATCACCTGTTGAAGCTACATACCCTATATCCACAGAATTAATAGAATTCTCCCCACTAGGAATGACCAAGAACTCTCGATTACTAGGGTTACCAACCACAATCTCCAAATCACTAAATATACTGATCAATCATGACAAAAAGTTACCTGACAAAGGGGATTCCTGCAAAAATCTCCAAAGATCTTAATGTTGATTTGGTTGCTAATTTTCCCAGATTTCAAATTTGTCGTAGACACGGAAATAGTAGGAAAGATTTTTTCTTCGACATTATAATCAGTGGATCCTTTGACATCATACAAAATTAAACCAGGAAATTTCAGGGATTGAGATCGTTGGAAACTCTTGAAATATAGGTCGGATGAGATCCAGGAATGCCAAGATGTCTATTTGGACAGTTTCAGGGACATATGATCGCCCTAAAATTTTTGTACTGTTGATTTCTTACATCTCGTAATCTTGAATTATCTTTAAAATGGTGATGGAAAGTTTAGGGATGGAAAATCACATAGAACATTGTAAGAGGAAATGGGGATCACATCAAAGGAAAACTGGGATGCGTTATCTTCTTTGCAATGAAAATTACATAATTTGTCGCCACTATATATAGCAATTTATTGTTATTACCTCTTTGGCCTGGGATTGAAATGTCAGTAAATCAAAATTGTGAAATAGTAAAGTATAATATGGATCAATTTGTCTCCTGGTCCACAGATAGATCTCTTGGTTCAAATTGAGCATTATATTAGAAATTTCAGTACATGTGGACTAAAATACAACGAACATATATTGAATAGATGATGGGTCGCTAAATATGGACCAAAAAAATGTCTCATGTCCTCATTTGTGAGACCTGATGCATATGACAAATTTTTTAACAAAATAGATTAAATTAATATTGAGTCAACAGTAATATTGAGCTAGAAAACAAAAAATATTTTATATTGTGCATTCTTTTTGTAAAATACGAATAGATAAAATTTATTATGACATAAATTTTAATAATGAAAATTTAGACATAGACAAGTCCTCATATCTCCATTTAATTAGTTGTGATATATCATATAAAGTATGATATAATATTTTAACTAATAATACATGGTATGATCATGATTAAACAAGTATCCTATGTCAAATATTGTAGATAAATAAATATAATGATAAGAAAATTTTTTGTATTTTTCTAAACTTTTTTTAACCTTCAAAACTTATATGGATATACTTTTGAGGCAAAAGAGTTGTTAAAAGTATTCATTGGGAATTAAAATATGTATCCATTGGTAATTTACCAAAAGTTAAAATTGGAATGTTTTTTACTCATGGCCAACTATATGTCACAACTTAAAGAGTCACCAATATGAAATGTGTAGCAACAAATATTCTTTATCAAAAAGTATTTTAAAAGTTATAATAATTGACTTCATATTTTATATTTTCTTTTATTATCTTTATACATATTATCAAATATTATATTAATATATATACATAAGGAGGGCAAGAGTTTAATTATATGACAGAAAACTGTCATTTAAGAAAATCATTTGGCCGAGTACTAATAAATACCGTCAAATAATAACATTGAATATAGTCAATTAACATTAAGAACATTCTTTTCAAGTCTTACTTGCAAAGGTGGTAAGTAGCAGCATTTAGGAGTGAAAGGTCTCAGTTTGAGACATGACGAGAGTAAATGGGGAAGCCATTGCCGATCCTCGGAATGGGTGTTTAGAGAAGGGAGAAAAAACGGGGGGAAAAAAATAGCATTGTTATAAAAAATTTTCAATAAATCCATTTTTTTTTATCTTTTAACAAAAAAAAAAGATTGCCTTGTGGTTCCATAAGATTTAATTATACAAAGCACGAGCGAGATTTTCGTGTGATTTAGCAACAATACATATGAGTAAGTGTTTAAATCAAAAGTTGGACTTGGAATACCTTTGTTGGTTAAATCATTTGACCTTTTATCACAAGGTTAAAGGTTCAAATCCTTCCTCCAAAGAAATATTTTAGAGAAAATAGGTTTGCTATTTTCCCTAACCATGCCCAATTACCAAGATACCCTTAAAAACATTCCCTTCATTTTACTCCAGGTAGAACCCCATCCCTATCTCCTTTTCCTCCAACAACTATTGGTTTTCATAATCCTGAAGGCATAAGCATCATAATTCTTTTGTATCTCTGTATTCCTTTTATTTTCCGAAGGGCACTTAGTATATGAAAAGGAAGTTCAATTTTTTAGTCCAATTCACTATCATACTCCGCCGCACATCAATGGATTCAAATGTTGAGTTGGACATCATCCATGAGATGTTTTAGACTTCTAATGATGATAGTTTGAATAACGAAGATCCTCAATCTGAACAAAATGTTGAAATTTGTCTAATAACAAGAACTATGGAAGGCTAATCAAACCCTGCAACTGAAATCGGTCTAACAACAGCGGATATTAATCCAAATGTTGAAGAGGATGTTGAAATTGGTCCAACAAGAGGGATGAAATATCTATATACTGATTAGCCTTTTGATTTCTACAAAGAACAAGCATGAATATAAGGGTTTTGTATTCTGAAAAGGACGAGAATGAAGGAGGGCAAAGCAACGAACAAGTATTATTTGCTTACATGTGACAAGTATGGAAAGTCCTGTAGTAAGACGTACAACAAAAGGATCGATTGTCCTACAAGAGTGAACATTGTTTTAGAAATGGATGGATCATGGCTCGTTACAATAGTGATAAACCAGCATTCTTATGAACTATACCCAAATATGTCTAAGTTAATTAATGGCCGGCCTCAGGAATGTAAGTGATTCTTTGAAGAAACATCTTGAGGGTAATAATAGAATTTGGTCTTAAAATCCGTAAGAATATTACACTTATGGAAGTTCAACTTAGAAAATTTGGGTTGTTCTTTGAAAGATTGAAAAAAATTTCATTGATGCCGCTTGTGCCCGTAAACTTGAAGCTGGAGATGTTGAATTAATTAATAGATTCTTTATTGAAATGCAGAATAAGGATCCAAAATTTTTCTATCAAATGAATATAGACAATGCTAGTAGACTAATGAACGTAGTACGGATTCAACCAAAGGTCGAACTACTTTTTCGTACTTCAATGATGTATTTAGTTTTGATATAACATACCTGGTTAATAGATATAAAATGCCATTTGCACCTTTTGTTGGGATTAACCAGCATGGCATGTCTGTTCTTATGGATTGTGCAGTAATGCAAACGAGCACATTGAGACCTTCAAGCGGTTATTTTCTTCTAGGTTATCAGTTATAGGAGGCGCTTTCCCGATTGCAATCCTCACGGATCCATGAGAAAGTATCAAGAAAGTCCTTAGTGAAGAGATGGGTAGCATAGTTCACAGATATTGCTTTTGGCACCTTCTTACCAAGTTTCTTAATAAGATAAGGGGAGTTAGTGATTGTGTGCAAAAAAAGAGTTTATGTGTTTATTGTTTGATAGCTTGACAATACAAGAGTTTGAGACGAGATAGAGTCATTTTGTCACAAAATATGATTTGGAAAACAATGACACTACCAGAAATCGATCATACACGATGGGATTTTTTGCAGTGACCAAAGAACCCCTGCAATTGCCTATTTTAAATGACAGACCGTTGTATCTTTGAACAGAAACTACGGCACTAAGCCGCCGCATATATATCTCATTTTATACGACAAACCATCGTATATAATTGGGTATAAGCAACTCATCTCTAATAATATACTATATAAGCAACTCATCTCAAATTATATACTATAAACGATGGCCATATATGTTTCTGGTAGACACGACAATCTGTAGAAAATAATGTATATAAACTACACCTCCAATTTAATGCATTAAATACGGTGCTTAGAGAGCTGAAATATATATTAATCACATAAACAGAAGCAAATTTATCACTTTTTATATGAATTTTAAACTAAGATAACCACTATTAGTCAAACCTTGCTAATTTAGTGGTAAGCAGCAACACTTGGGACTAAGAGATCTTGAGTTTGAGACACAACAAGCATAGGTGAGGTGCCACTGTTGATCCTCGAGATGAGAGGTATAAGGAGGGGTTAGAGGTGGGTGTCAGAAAGGAAAAAGATAATCACTATTATATTGTGGTTTCCTTTTCTTTAAAAGAATAATAATAAGAGTAATTAATGAAATTATATTTTTTAAGTAATTTAATTCTTTAAAAATATTTGGTAATTTATATCATTAACAAAATTAAAATTAATAACTTTTCAGTTATTATGAATAAAATTTATTAAATGTCAGTTGATCTACAAATTAGATTTTAACTTTAATTAAAAAGACTTTGAAATTTTGTGTGTGCACAAATATAAAGATATATTTATATACATACATATATATTCTATATGATTATGTAATATAGTTTATATATATATGTTCACTTATATTCATTTAATTATATTAGAGTATACATTCAAAGAGATTTGAAGATAAATTTTCATTATCTAAAATATAACCCTTTTTTAAATGTACCACAATAATATGAGTTTTAATTTAAAGAATTTATGTTTTAGTACATATAAATCTTAGATATAAGTATATTAATAACATAAATTATTAGACATTTGTTTAATATCATTGAAATTTTGTTGGAGATAATATTTTTAAATTTTAGATTTGAAAATATTTAAATTCCAAAATTGTTTACGTTCTGTAATCTCATTTAATTATTTATGATATTGATTAAAGATATCAAAGTCAATATTTTTAAAACCGAAATGAACATTTAACTGGACTGATAAAAGGGTTACGATCTGATCGGTTTCAACAAAAATTTTTATTTTTAATAATTATTTGTTATAATTTAGGGAAATAAAAAGTTATAAAAGGAAATTTTAATTTTTCATAATAATAATAAAATAAATATAAAATATTTATCTTTCTCATAAAAGGAAATGAAAATATTATATATATTAGTATTTTTTAAAAAATTAAGTTTTATTTGATAAATAATAAAAAAACATAAAGTAATAAATAATCAAATCATAATTTTCTATGTGTACTTTTTATAAATATACATTTAAATTAAGTATTTATATAGTCATACTTTGCTATCACTAAATATAAGTCACCAGAAGTTATTTTGTAAAAATTGTGGTAGTTTTTTTTTTCTTCTTAAATGCCCTCTAATCACCCTTTCCAAATATACTCAAAATACCTATATGTTTTTAGACCTTCGAATACCTATACCTAACAAAAAAGGACAATATAGAAAAAAAACTTTCGAATATCTAAGTAATTAGATACGGTGGAAATAATCTAAAATGGTAAGTTCAGATTCTGAAAATGAAAATGATGAGGTGGATAACTTAATTACACATATTGGAGATTTAACACTTCAACAAGATAATTTTACAAATATTAAGCCTAATTGTACAATGAAAACTTAGTGGAACTCTAATATAAATGATATACCTAGTAATAGTGGTGGTCAACCAACCATAAGAAGAACAAGTTTTGATAAATCTACAAGAGGATATGCAGGAGTTCAAGCCACTATAAATACAACACCTCTAAGAGATATAAAAAGTGAACCGATTAATCCATTTGGAATTAATTTAGATTTAGACTGTGATCTATATCCCTAACGAAGTTAGGGAGGAAAACATGATTAAATATCTCAAACAAGTAAGAGATATAACATCAAAACTTGAATATTTCCATGGGTCCAAACCTTTTGGCCATCCTGGGGGTAAGAGCCAACACTTCGTCACTGGTCATGCTGTGAGAACCCCCCATGGATCTTCCATGCCTCTTCACAAGACAAGGTCTTACAAGATAGTGGCTCTGATATCAAAATAGGAAGTCGGTGATTGCCGATTCAAAATCATTATATTTCTTATCATATTATCTTACTTTATTATCAAATAGGTAATATTAGCATTAATAACTAGTAAATCATTGTTTATCATTTTCCAAAATTAAGTAGTTTGTGCTGGAAATATATAAAATTTCTTTTTTCTTTGTTTCTTTTTACAAAATCTTTATAATAATATGTTTGCTGCAGGTTATAAGACCTAACAGCATTATCCCAATTACGACACACTAATTAAAAAGTCTGTCTATCGATAATGAATAATTTTTGATACTATTAACTCTAATATATCAGGATGCGAATTAGAGAAATCTGTTTTAGAATCATTACTCATTATAAATATATGTATCTTACAAGTGCTAGTAGATATTATCTTAAAATAAGGTAGAAAAGATAAATAAAGTCTCTATTTTCTTTATCTTGTTTTCCATTAATGTATTCTTTAAAATAGTAATTACTATGACTATTATAGTTCCTATCTGCAATATCCCAAGTACGACATACAGATTGAAAGTTTTGTCTATCAAAAACAAATAGTTTAGCTGCAATTGTCTCTAGTATATCAGTAGGTAGATCAGAGAAATTTCTTTCTAATCCTGTAGTCATTCTCTATCCTTAGAAAATATATTATTTCAAGATCATAAAATTTTTCAACTTATAGTTAAAGGTCCACTATGCTTCCGTTCCTTCGTTTCCACTCTGACCAATATTACTCTGGGTATCTAATGGAACTTTTAACATGTATCTCAGCACCAACCATGTCCTGGTAACTTTCCTATCGTCCCTTCAGAGTAACTCAACACAGCCTAAATTTGGTAACCTTTAGGCGTAAGGAAATTTTGGATATGGAATACAAAGGAGCCTTTATATAAACTGAGAAAAGGTTATGAGTAAGAAATAACACTTTGCTAAGATATAGAGAATGAAAGGAAGCTCTTTTATTTATTCATAGAAAAGTAGTACATGGGCTGATTTCTAAGAACACTCACAAAGCTGAAAAGCTCTAGCCTTTCTTAAGTTGCAAGAACCAAATACCTTCCTAAGGAATTCTCTACCCTTTTATACTTGTTTTTGCTGGAAATTAAAGTACAAGCATTTACAATGTTATAGCTGATTCTATACATTTATTTCAACCCCCTTTTTTGACTTTTGTGGCCTCCTTTGCTGCCAACCTTCAAGGACAAGAGGTTAACTTCTTCTTATCTCTTCTGTCCCTGTATCTTTCCTCTATTTATCATCTGTACAGGTATCACAGTCCATCTTATCTTTATCCTTTCATTACTGACATGCCATGCATATGTCTCTTTTTGTGCTGCCTGAGCTGGCAAATCTTCCTTTGTGCAGCTTTGCTGGATCTTATCTGTAAACTTTCAAGCATCCTCATCTTCATCGTTAAATATCAATCTGCTGCAGTTGGTGTGAATCTGGCTGGCGCCACCATTACTGAAGAGTGACTTTTCTTTCCTCCATATGTATGGAAACCCTTTTTAAAGCAGCTTAACATTCCTTGGAGAACAATTCTTATTCGAAGAGCTCTTCCGTAATGAACATCATCATCATCATATTTGACAAAATCTTTTTTTCACTTCAGGGTTTTTTATCACAAAAGCTCCTACTTTTCCCAACTGGATATAATGATAGGAATTGTATATCTCATCTTTATAGAAATTGGGTCCTACAGACAAAAACTTAAGCACCAAAATAACTTGTGGTGTTATAGTAGGATTGTGCATATAACAATATTTTACACCTTCTTTAATCCAGAAAGGTAATGCACTAATTTGTAGAAAATCGGGTGAGGTCATAAATATGGAGTTTACAGCTCCAAAATTATACCAATATCTTTTTTCATTTATCAAATAATTCCAAATAATTAATTTTGGGATAGATTCCCAAAAAATCCACATATCTATTATCTACATTTGTTAGAGAACATAATTCTCTCATTATCTCACTGTGTTTTCCTGGTGGCAGAATATGAAGTTTGCTCATAGGAATATCAGAAGGAATTTTAGTCCAGAAGGAAGATATTTCACTACGTCCTGAAAGGACTAAAATTCCTTCTGATATTCCTATGAACAAACTTGATATTCTGCCACCTCGCAAACACAGTGAGATAATGAAAGAATTATATTCTCTAACAAATACAGATAATAGATATGTGGATTTTTTGGAAATCTATCCCAGAATAATTTATTTGGAAGGATCTGATCCAAATGAAATAAGATATTGGTATAATTTTGGAGCTATAAACTCCATATTTATGACCTCACCTGATTTTCCAAAAAATTAGTGCATTACCTTTCTGGATTAAAGAAGGTGTAAAAGATTGTTATATGCACAATCCTACGATAACACCACAAGATATTTTTGTGTCTAAGTTTTTGTCCACAGGACCCAATTTCTATAAAGATGAGATATACAATTCCTATCATTATATCCAGTTGGAAAAAGTAGAAGCTTTTGCGATAAAAAAACCTGAAGTGAAAAAAGATTTTGTCAAATATGATGATGATGATGTTCATTACCGAAGAGCTATTGGAATAAAAGTTGTTCTCCAAGGAATTGAAAGCTACTTTAAAAGTTGATTCCGTACATATGGAGGAAAGCAAAGTCACTCTTCAGTAATGGTGGTGCCAGCTAGATTCACACCAATGCAGCAGACCGATATTTAAAGATGAAGATGTGGATTGATGGAGATCAAGGAGCATACATGACATGGCATAATTCATGGAAAATCTCATATGAAGATGCTTATAGAATAAAGGAGTTTATGTACAAGAGCTTGTATTTCAAATACAAGGCTGGAAGATCAAGAATGAAGAAAGACTTGTTGGAGATTGAACATGATATTAATAATGTTTGGGCGAGTTCTTGTACAAAGATCAATATTTCAAGTATAAGCATGGAAGCTTGAGGATGAAAGTAGCAAGGTTGGTATTGAAGCTAGACAGCAGAGAACGACTTGCAGTTCTTCACAAGATTGAAGAAGATATGCTTGAAGATGATTGGCAAGTTGAAGAACCCGGTAATGTATTCAAGTATGAAGACTTATATAGGGGATAAGAAGACATTGCAAGGTTGGAAATTGAATGAACAAGGCTAAAACTTTCATCAAATGTGTTGAGACTTTGCTAAACTTTACAACATTGTTTGAAGCACAACTGTCAATGGAGGCTGATCCAAGGAAATACCTCAGCTTGTGCATGATAGAAGACATCAAGGAGGAGTGTTTAATGAAGAAAACAGGCCTTTTGAAGCATGAGAAGTCAGGCTAAACAGCCTACCGAAATTCTGCTAGAAATTTGCTGTTTTGGCCCTCTATTTTTACAGCTTTGTTATCTTGATTTTAGTTAGACTTTTCAAGAAAGGCCGAAGTACCTGATTCATGACTCTCATGAACTTGCTTGGTGCATTGGAGAGTCCAAATGGCATCACTGTCCACTCAAATAATTCGTCTGCCGTTTTAAAAGCTGTCTTCCATTCATCTCCTGGCTTGATCCTTATCTGATGATATCCGCTCTTCAAGTCAATCTTCGAAAACAC
>JAOXNR010052480.1:0-16438 GCA_028571225.1 Parsonsia alboflavescens | reverse complement strand
TAGTGAACTCTCGGTCAAGGAACCATTTGAATCCATTTGGAATTCAATCAAATTTCTGAAAAGTGTTTGTCAAGTTACTTGTTCCAATGCAATACAAATAATGGACTATTTATAGGCTCAGCCCTAAGCATGATTAGGGACTTAATTAGGCCTCTTAAGCTAGCTTAGAACACAAAGATAGCAGCTAACAATAAGTGAAAAGTCCAATTAAAGTCACGATAACAAGGCTGTAAAAACAGAGGACCAAAACAAAAAATTTCTTGGCAGATTTCCCCAATCTGTCTAGTTCGTGCAGCGTCACTTCCAAAGCTTCAAATGGTTTGATTCCCTGCTTTATCACTAATCCTTGATGTCTTATAACATTTACATGTTGAGCTCTTTCCTTGGTTTAGCCTCCATTGGCGGTTGTGCTTCAAACAATGTTGTAAAGTCTAGCAAAGTCTCAACACATTTTCTGAAAGTTTCAGCCTTGTTCATTCAATTTCCAACCTTGCAATGTCTTCTAATCCCATATATAAGTCTTCATACTTGAATACATTACAAGGTTCTTCAACTTGCCAATCATCTTCAAGCAGAATTAATCTTGCCAAGAACTTCAAGTTGTTCTTCTTGATCTAGCTTCAATACCAACCTTGCTACTTTCATCCTCAAACTTCCATACTTATACTTGAAATATTGATCTTTGTACAAGAACTCTCAATCATTATTAATATCATCATCAATCTCCAACAAGTCTTTCTTCATTCTTGATCTTCCAACCTTGTATTTGAAATACAAGCTCTTGTACATAAACTCCTTAATTCCATAAGCATCTTCGTATGAGATCTTCCATGAATTATCCCATGCCATGTTTGCTCCTTGACCTCCATCATGAATAATGAGTAGTAGAATGCACATAATAATTATCTGCAAATTCAATACATGGTATGCATTCTTCCCATGATTTCAAATTCTTTGTTATCACAGCTCTAAGCAAAGTTCCCAAAGTTCTATTGACAACCTTAGTTTGAGCATCTGTTTGTGGATGAAAAGTAGTAGAGAATATCAATTTAGTACCCAACTTTCCCCACAGAACAAGCGGAAACTTACTAAAAAACTTAGGTTCACGGTCACCAACAATGTTCTTAGGAATTCCATGTAAACGCAAAACTTCTTTGAAAAATAAATTAGCCACATGAGTTGCATCATCAGTCTTATTACAAGGAATGAAATGTGCCATTTTGGAAAACCTATCCACAATCACAAATATGGAATCTTTACCTCTTTTAGATTTAGACAATCTTAAGATAAAATCTATAGAAACATCAATCCAAGGTGCATGAGGAATTGGTAAAGGCCTATAAAAACCATAAGGATGAACTTTAGATTTAGCATTCCTACATGCAATGCAATTAGAACAAATCTTAATTACATCCTTTTTCATATGAGGCCAAAAGAAATAACATCTCCAAAGTCTTAGCAATGCCAAAATGTCCCATCAAACCATCCCCCATGAGATTCACTGACAAGCAATTTCCCCAAAGAACGATTAGGGATACAACGTTTATTTTCTCCAAACAAATGCTCTTCATGCTCTGAAATTTCTCAACAGTCCCATGTTCACATGCAAGAAAAACATCCTAAAAATAGTCACAATTCACATAAAATTCCTTAATATTCTCAAAACCCAACAATTTAGCATTAAGAGTAAAGATTAAGGCATAACTCTCTGACAAAGCATCCGCTACCACAGTCTCCTTGCCTTGTTTGAATTTGATCACATATGGAAACACCTCAGTAAATTCCACCCACTTGCTCAACTTACTTTGACCTTTTAAATGCTTCAAAGACTCATGATCTGTATGAATAACAAACTCACGAGGCTAAAGATAATGTTGCCAAGTATGCAAAGCTCTAACCAAGGCAAAAAACTCCTTATCATAAGTGGAATATCTCAAAGATGCTCCATGCAATTTCTCACTAAAATATGCAATTGATTTCCCTTCTTGTATCAAAACAGCCTCAATGCCCAAACCCGATGAATCATATTCAATTTCAAAAACTTTAACAAAATCAGGTAATACAAGAATAGGAGCACAAACAAGTTTATCCTTCAATAAATTAAAAGCAACTTCTTGTTTTTCTCCCAATGAAAACAAACATGCTTTTTAAAAATCTTAGTCAATGAAGTAACAATTGTACTAAAATTAGGCACAAATCTTCCATAAAAAGATGTTGAACCATTAAAAATTCTCACCTCACGTACCTTCTTTGGCGTTGGACATTCTTTTATAGCCTTGATCTTTTCTTTATCTACATGAATTCCATTAGAAGAAACAATATATCCAAGAAAAGATACTTGTTCTAAACAAAAAGAATACTTTTTTGAATTGGCATGCAATCGTACGTTCTTAAGAATTTCACAAGCATCCCTTGAATGATTTAGGTGATCATGCATCGACTTACTATAGATCAAGATATCATCAAAATACAAAGCAACAAATTTTCCAAGTCAATCCCTCAAAACATGATTCATTAAACACATAAAAGTATTTGGTGCATTATTCAAACCTAAAAGCATAACCAACCATTCATAAAGATCATGATTTGTTTTAAAAGAAGTTTTCCATTCATCCCCTTCCTTCATCCTAATTTGGTGATTGCCACTTTTAAGATCATTTTTTAAAAAGTAAATACTATCACTCAATTCATCAAGCATATCATCAAGTCTATGGATTGGAAAATGATACTTTACCGTAATCTTGTTGATTGCTTGACAATCAACACACATCCTCCAAGAACCATCCTTTTTAGGAACAAGTAAAACGGTAACCGCACAACGAATCATGCTTTCTCTCACATATCCTTGCTCAAGCAACTCCCTACTTGCTTTTGAATCTCCTTTGTTTCATCCGGATTGGTCCTATAAGCTGGTTTATTTGGAAAAGGCGCCCCCGGTATGAGATCAATTTGATGCTCATCCCCCTAATTGGTGGCACACCACTAGGTAATTTTTTTTGAAGCATCCCCAAAATAATGCAAAAGAGAATTAACAACACTTGGAAAAGAGAGATTAGTGTTAGAAATAAGTGCTTCTTTAAACATTAGTAAAAAAATGATTGTTTTTCCTCACAAGCTCCTATCACCCCCTCGTCTTTTACATAAAAACCCTTCTTTTCCCTCGTTTTTTTTTCTTCCAAATCTCCCTCTCTATTTCTTCTTTTCTTGCCTCTCTACTTTCCTCCCCTTTAGTATAAAATTTTTCCATTTTTGACTGCAATAACTTTTGTTGTTGGTACACTTCTTGAGGAGTAAGTGGAGCCAAAACAAAGTTCTTCGTTTCTTTCTCAATTGAGTACTTGTTCTTGTACCCATCATAACTTGCCCTTTTATCAAATTGCCAAGGCCTTCCCAATATAAGATGACTTGCTTGCATGGGCACCATATCACGAAGGACTTCATCTTCAAATTTTCCAATTGAGAATGGAATTCTTACTTGCTTTCTTACCCTTACTTCTCCACAATCATTAAGCCAGTGCAACTTGTAAGGTTTTTGATGAGTTATGTATGGAACCTTTAGTCTATCCACCATGTATTTACTTGCCACATTTACACAACTCCCATTATCAATGATTATCCCACAAAGTCTCCCAAATACCTTGCATCTAGCATGAAACAAATTTTCTCTTTTGTAGAAATTCTTTATCATCTTCCTTGACTTGCAAATTGAGAGCTCTGCATACAACAAGAGCTAATTGCTCATTACCTTTTTCTTTTTGCTCATGCTCATACTCATACTCATACTCAACCTCGTCTTCTTTTTCATCATTGGGCTCTTCCTCCTTTTCGTCCTCAAAATAGAATTCTCCATCTTTCATCACCAATGCTCTTTTTTTTTGGACATTCAGAAGCCATGTGCCCTATGCCAGAACATTTAAAACATTTAATATCTCGAGTTCTATTTTGAGTTGGAAATTTACCTTTCTCCATTGGTGAATTCTTCAATTCTTCACTTCAATTGCCTTGGACTTTTCCATAAAAGGTGGCTTGGTACCAGTTGTTCCTCCCTTTGACCATGAAGATTATACCTTTGAAGAAGATCTTGCAAAATTAGAAGAATTTCCTTAGTGCATTAATCCTGATTTCTGTCTCTTCAATTGTTTCTCCACTTTGATGACCAAGTGATGTAATTGCTTCATACTATTATATGTTTGCAACTCAACCCCATCACCTATCTCTATTCAATCCACTCAAGAATCTTGACATAGTTTCATCCGTACTGTCTCGAATGTTGGCTCCAATCATGGTCAACTCCACCTCCTTGAAATATTCATCCACGGACTTCCTTGCTTGAGAGTTTGCAATTTCTAAAATAATTCCCTACAATAATAAGGAGGGATAAACCTTCCAAGAATCAGGGGGAGGAAAACCACCACACCTTCGATTGATTACTAGTTAATTCCACCAAGCCAAAGCATAATCTCAAAATTCTAAAGTTGCCAATTTTACCTTCGTCTTTTCCAAATAGTTATGTAATGCAAATAATTGCTCCACCCTACTTTCCCACTCAATGTATCCATCAGAATCTAGCTTGCCAAGAAAGCTTGGGATTTGCAACTTGATATTTCCCAAAATATCTGTTAACCTCTACACCTTGACTTTCTTCCAATTCATCAATTCCTCTTTGATTCTGGTATCTTTATTGGCCACCTTGATTTGGCCAGTTATTGACCGTTTGTGACTCCTCCAATTGTCCAATTCGCTCATTTATTGTTTGGATTGATGTATCTATGGCTGCCAGCCACTACACTATTTTTGCCAACAACTCCATTTTATCTGCTTTGGTTTTGCTTCCTTTGGATTTAATGTCCTGTTTAGTCATTGTAAGAAATTTATGCGGAAAACAATGTTAGATAAAAACAATTTCCTCACAACACTCCCTTATGTTTATCTCTCAAGGATGTTACCATTGTGTATCACACAATATTGGCTTTTTCTCGCTCTATTGAATTCACCATTTTCGCCTTTTTCCTCTCGACTCTTTTTCCTTATGGTTCTTAAGAGAACTTCAATCGACCAATCAAACAATCAACAAAGATAGTTAGTAGCAATCAATCAATTCACACAAGATTGATAGACAAGAACCAATGAAATCAAAGATCGAGTCAATATGCAAGCATATAGCTTTACATATCAAAAGGTTCGAAAGATGCTATCTTTTTGCAATAGATTAATTGTTATCGAACCCAAATTTGAATAGGCAACACAAATTTCCCACAAGATATCAACTTCAAAAATTTCCAATTTTTGATGAATTTTCAATTTCAAAAATTTCTGCACTTCTTTTTTTTTTTCCCCCCACAAATAACAACAAAGGTGGGGGAGCTTTTGCCTAGAATATGCTTCTAGGTTCAAGAAACCACAATAACAATAAAAGATAGAAAATTTTTTGTCAAGAAACCAAGAACAATGAAAAAGATTGAATCTTTTGTAACTTTAAGAACAAGAATCAAATAAAACTTATGAAGAAGAACAAGAAACAAAGAAAAGATATAATATATATTTTTTTTATTGAAAGAAGAACAAGAAATAAATAAAGATAACTAAAGACAACAAAGATCACTAGGGATAGTAAACCTATAAAGAACCTTAAGTTCTGATTCCAAAACTGAGCTTGACTTGACATGAGAATGAAACTTTGCCCCAGACGATTACTAGGTTTCAATGCTTGAACGTAGATTTGAAGGGAAGGCCACAAACAGCCTTCCTCCAGGTATCGATTGGAGGGAGCCTAGAGAGGGCACTGACATTACCTTTTTTCGATGTCAGACAAAAGATCTATGTTAGAATCTCCTTTCTACAGTCGCCAGCAAAGATCTCCAAACTTTGCCTCTACTTCATCACACGAACGATCGCTTGCAATGTACGTCTCAAGAACTAAGCAATGTGAATAAACACGATTGAATGGATAGATGCAATCGTGAATATGGTTTTCTTATTTTTTTAATTCTCTGAACTCTCAATATTTTCCTTTCTACAAAAGACCTCTCAGACAGAAAATATAGTCGTTTAATAGAATAACCCTAGAAGACTTCTTGAAGAAATCTTCTAGATAATTCTATCGTAACTACTATCTCCATCAATAGTAGCATAGGATTTAACTGTTTTAATCAAGACACAAATGCAATCCTATAGGTGAAGCTTCTAGCTTCTCATCGATGGTCTTATGGATCATCTTTTAGGAACTAATATCGAGATAATCCTTATTTTTTTCCTAAATGGTTTCAATATGGTAACCATTACAAAGTACATCTTTCAAACTAAGTTAGATTCCGCTTTGATCTACAACTTAGGAATGGACCCTCGATATGTAAAATGGTACCATTTGGTAAAACAATGATAGCATTTCCATTTCCATCAATAATTTCAACAGGACCCGATATTGTATCGACATGTCTTATGCAATGTGATGCTTGAGAAAAAGTGTTTATCACGAAATATTGTATGTGTTGTTGCACTTTCAAGTAAACAAACAAAAAATTTTTTTCTCAAAAATTCTCATTTTCACTTATATTTGACAATTTCAGGTGTCAAGAATCATAAAGATTCATATTAGTTATGTAGTAAGAATTCATGTAAATAAAGTTCATAAAAATTTTTTCTCTCACCCCCGCCTTTGCTGGAAAAATTTTGTAATTCCCCTATTTAGTTTATTTTTTTCCTATAGCAATGAGAACTCCATAAAACGGGGAAAAAGAATGATGTTTTATCAATCCTTTAGTGTCAATTTGTACAAAATCTTAGGAAAATATGCATAATTAGGGGAAAGAAATATGCTAATTGGCTCTTGAAAGAATATCTTTGTTAAAATATATCAAATAATATTTGGTAAATTAGTATATATTTCCACTAAAATTTACTGGTTTGATATAAATGAATATATATATATATATATTTAAAGAATATTATATTTTTTAATTATAATTGATGGAAGAAACGAGTAAAATCTTGATGAACTTACACAAACAAACCCAAGAGCTGACCCGGATATCTAAAAGTCTGAATCACAAATTAAGAGAAAAGGTGGGTTGCAACCTCCTTTCCATCGACCTCCAAGGTCACTGACTTTAAATGAGCATAGGAGAGGTCTCACCGGACCACGATCTTCGACCTGGTGAGCTCCAATCCATCTCACACGTCTTCTATGCCATGACTAAATCTCTACAACTCTTGACATGCACTATGAACCTATAATCACTCATTGTGACCTTCTAAAAGGAATAGTCAAGACCTCCAACATTCACGGAAAGGTCGCGAAGTTGGTTTGAAGGTCGCTATTGTAGATCTCGGATAAAGACGTGCATAGTAATGGTATCCCAACTTAGGGAAATTCCACGATTTTAGGAGCAATTGGAGTGATATGATCTCACAATTATCCTAATTACCTACTTTCTCATAATCTTGAGTCACTAAAAATAAGGTAACTTATTATTCAATATATATTATCGAATCACACACTATTCAAGGATAGATGGACCTAATTTACACAAAGATTTCTCTCTTGAAATAATGACTTCGGCATCGGAGTTATCTTCATTGCGATAGCCCACTCTGGTGATCTAATTTTTTCCTTTCAGGTTGTGATTTCAAGAGCCATCATAGTTTGGGATTACCTGGAGATCGTTTTCGAGCTCCATCACTTCTGGCGCAGGCTATTTGAAGAACATTTTAAGCCTAGCTTTCTTCCATACACATAAAACAAAACAAACAAGAATTGTGATTACCTGATTGCAATCAATGTGTGTGCGGCTACCATGACGTGGTAGACCACCAAGTAGAACATAATTGTGCACTGGAGAAGCAGTGCCTAAAGACTCGATCCTGAGGGAAGATAACAATGATATAGTTGCTAGTCGACCAGGAAGAACGACCGAGATCATCATGCTCCG
This sequence comes from Parsonsia alboflavescens, assembly GCA_028571225.1. Classification (NCBI taxonomy): domain Eukaryota; kingdom Viridiplantae; phylum Streptophyta; class Magnoliopsida; order Gentianales; family Apocynaceae; genus Parsonsia; species Parsonsia alboflavescens. The sequence goes on along the minus strand of JAOXNR010052480.1, from coordinate 8,510 downwards.
GACCATCCCGAAATGTCCTAGTGGACCATCTACAAGAGCATGTAAGGGGAGGATAGAGACACCCCAACCAGAATAACAATGGAAATAACCCCAGACCACAGAGATTAGGGGGATGTCGTGTTTCTGTTTCGACCGACCTCTTTAAACGCATGGTGGTAGCCTTGGAAGGAATCTCGAGTAGAAGAGATTATATATCGACGGGGCATAGTCTTGCTCCATCTTAGAGGAAAACACAACTACCTCATGCAACCCGATCAATCCCTGGCTTTAGAAACAAGGAACGACCTTCGGCCCAACATGGAAGGACGAGAGGAGGAGCTGGGACAGGAAAGATCATAGGGGGAAAGGATTAGTGAAAGAATTCATGCAAAAAGAGCCAAACCTACGGTTGACCTTCGAGAAACCCTACAGAACGAGAGGGGTTATGACCTGAGAGATAGGCTCAATCAAGTAGTAATCTCTCGTGGCCAACAATAGGAGGTAAGTCCTGATGAGTAGGTGAGTTGGCTAAGGACTCCTTCTGGAGGAAGGATACCTCCCAGTGAATTAGGAGAGAAATGGGAACCAAGAAGTACAGAGCAATATGGACTTAACGGAGCCTTCACCATTTGTCCATAGTATCAGAACTACTTGAATGCCTTCTAGATTCAAAGCACCACAAGTCGAGGGAATGTACGCTGGCACAAGGAACCACTGTAATATATAGATGTGTACATTTCCTACATGGAAATGTTCGAGTACCCTGATCATGTAAAATGCTAAGCTTTCCAGTCCACACTGACTAAGAAAGCACAATTCGGGTTCAAGGGCATTCTAGAAGCAAGTGTTTCGAGCTAGACATAATTGAAGGAGTTGTTCTTGAAGAACTATCAGAGCAGAAAATGGTGTGAGAAAGAAATGAATGATCTTTTAAAGATCAAACAGAAATTTGGTGAGAACACTAGAAGCTATTACAGTGTTTTAACGACGAAAAAGTGGAAATTGAGCATCAAAATTATCTACATCGCTACTTTTAAACAAGGACTGTAAGGGGGATATGTAGCTCTTAGGTTGGCAAAAGAGGCAGCAAAGACCATCAAGGAGCTACAAACACTCCTCGAAAAATTGATCAAAGCAAAAGAAATGGTGATCCAGAAAAAGATTCCTGGATTTGCCTTAACTATTGAGAAAGAAACTAAACGGCGACCTAAACGCCCACAGTCATCCAAAAAAGATAGGAAGGAGCCTCATTTGAAGGGGGGGACCTTCAGATAAGAAAAGGAAGCCCGTTCTTAACCTAGTGATAACTCCCCCGATCGGGGGCAGAAATCTTGGTTGTCATGGAAAAGAAAGGTCTTTTAAAGCCACCAAGACCTCTCAAAACTCTTCTAGCTAAGAGAGGCACGACAAAGTTTAGACACTATGATAAGGACCATGGCATTCTTACAGAGGATTGTTTTAACCTCAAACAAGGAATTGAGAGGTTGGTAAAGGAGGGCCACTTACAAGAATTTCTGGCTAAGAACACAGGTCCTGTAAATTCACCAGCTGCAGTTGCAAACCAATATCGACCTCTGGTTAGAGAGATTAACTCCATCGAAAGGAGGTTGAAGCGAGCTCGAGGAGGAGATTTAGACCCCTTAACAGTGTTATTCCAGATTGGGGAATTCTTGGTACAAAAAATTCTAGTTGACACTAGAAGTGTAGTGAATGTCTTGTACAAAAAGGCATTTGATCAAATGGGTATAGACATAAGCTCACTGATAAAGTCGAATACTACCCTGATGTGCTTCAGTGGTAGAACGACCTCTGCAGAGGGGATTCTAATGGTTCCAACAACAGTCTATTTAAATTTCAAAGGAATCACAAAGGTCATAGACTGGCTGGTGGTCGATGCACTAAGAACTTACAATGTCATTCTTGTTATTAGAGGGATCATGGACCTGAAGGCTAAAATTTCCTTGCTGAGATATTGCATAAGGATCCAAGTAGGAGAAAGCTGGATCACCCTGGAAGTACATAGACAGACAGTCGTAGAATTCTACCTTATTGAAGGGGATGCTGAGGCCTCGGCAATCTTTGAGCAAGATGATTTCATCGACCTCCCTAAGCAGGATGATGAGTCCAGAATCCAACAAACTAGTAAGGGAGAAAAAGTTTTTCTCAACCTGGAATTCCTTGAGAAAGGGATCAAGATAGGTGAACATTTGCCTTTCACCTTTCAGGATTAAAGGGAAGCTCATTGATTTAGTTCAAGAGTATCTTAAAGTCTTCGCCTGGCGACCTACAAACCTCGAAGGAATCGATAGTGAGATAGCGGAACATAAGATAGGGCTCAAACCATTGGTCAAGCCAATAAAGCAAAAGAAAAGAACTTTTGCTCCAGAAAGGAATGAAGTCATAGCTAGAGAAGTCCAAGCTCTTCTTGATGCTGGGATCTTGAAAGAGGTCGTGTACCTTGAATGGCTTCTTAATCCAGTGGTTAGGCCGAAAAAGGAAGGGACATGGAGAATGTGTGTGGATTTCACCACACTAAATAAACATTGTCAGAAAGATTCATACCTGCTCCCGAGCATTAACCAAATGGTGGATTCAATAGCTGGTTATCAATGGTGTTGTTTCTTAGATGTCTACAAGGGGTATCATCAAATTCCAATTTTGCTGGAAGACATGGAAAAGACCTCATTTATTACAGATCCTACTGTTATACCAAATTGCCATTTAGTTTGAAGAATGCAGGGGTAGAATTCCAATGAGCCATGCACAAGGTCTATAGGAAGCAGCTCGGGAGAATCATTGAGGTCTATGTGGATGACATTATGATTAAGTCCAAGCCCTCGGACGACTTCATTGAAGATATAAGAGAGACTTTCCAGAAGTTGAAAGTTGCTCACATGAAGCTCAATCCTGAGAAATGTACCTTTGGGGTTTCGACGGGAACATTCTTTTCATGATATCATAATGAGGCATTGATGCCAACCCTGATAAGATAAGAGCACTCTTGGACATGGAACCTCCCAGAAGCATTGAGGAAGTCCAAAGTTTAATAGGGAAGATGGTAGCATTAGGACGCTTCATCAGCAAGATGGCTGACAAAGGAGAGAAGTTTTATGACATCTTGAAAAATCCCAAAGATTTCCATTGGACAGAGGATTGCTAAACAACTTTCAAAAAGTTGAAAGAATTCTAGGGAAAATCCCCACAACTTGTTTCTCTGAGGTTGGGAGAAGAACTCTTGATGTACCTTACTACAATAGAGAAGGTAGTCAGCTTAGTGCTGCTTTTAGAAAGGTTAGGTTTGTAATTTCTAGTGTATTATATAAGTCGACTGCTATGAGGACCCGAAATTAGATATTCAGACCTCTAGATATTCTTGTACCTTATTGTTATAACATTAAATAAACTTAAGCCCTATTTTGAAGCTTACCCGGTATGAGTATTAACCAATCTTCCACTGAAGTAAGCTCTGGCAAAACTCGAGCTGTCGGGTAGGACGATGAAGTAGTCACTCGAACTCTATGGATATTAGATTGATTTCGAACCAAGGAACGCTATCAAAGCTGAAGCTCTCTCAGACTTCGTAGAAGAATGCACAAGAGTTCCACTGGAGCTCACTAATACTTGTGAAACCAATGCATGGACCATGTACACTGAAGGATCCACTGTAAAAGAAAATTTGGGTGCAAGAAATGTATTGATTAGCCTTGAGGGAGTGAAAATCCCTTACTGTATGAAAAATAACTTCCCCACCTCGAATAATGAATTCAAGTATGAAGCTCTCTTAGCATTTCTAAGACTGATAAGAGCTTTAAAAGTGCAAAAATTGCATGCTAAAATTGATTCACATGTTATAGCTAGCCAGGTTGCTGGAGCCTATGAGGCTAGGGAAGAAAGCATGATTATATGTCTCAAACAAGTAAGAGATAACATCAAAACTTGAGTATGTCCTCACTGAGCAAATACCTAGATAGCAAAATTTAGAGGATGATACACTATCTAAGGTTTATCGGGAGTCGAGCTATTGGTCGAACAGTTGTATTCACCAAGCATATGCCAAGAGGAAAACATAGTTATAGAGGATCAGGCATATTGGAGTTACCCTATTTACGAATTCCTTAAGGATGGCGACCTGCCGCAAGATGCTAAAGAAGCCCATCGAATCCGAAAATGCCCACCTCCCTATGTCTTGATAGGAGATGATGAAGTGTACAGAAGGTCATATACATGGCCACCGCTCAAATACTTGAGCAATGGAGATGGAAAATATGTCATTGAAGAGCTACATCATGGAATATGTGGATCACACATAGGAACCAAAATCGTGGTGAAGAAGATACTAAGGACGGGTTGTTATTGGCCTTCGATGATCTCAGATATTGAAATGGTTATACAAAAATGTATGAGCTACCAATTGCGTGGAAATAAGTCGCATGTGCCTCCAACGAAATATCAACCTATCAGCAATTAGGTTCCATTCGATATCTGGGGTATCGACATATTAGGACCCTTCCCAAAAGGAGTGGGGAGTGTTTAATTAATGATTGTGGCAGTAGAATACTTCATTAGATGGGTTGATGCAGGACCAATGGCAATAATTTCTTCACCAAAGGAACAGTTCAACGTATGGAGAAACACTGTATGCAGATTCTGGATTCCCTGAGCTACCATCTCAGACAATGGAAGGCAATTTGTGGCCGATCCCTTCAAAACTTTCTGTGAGAACTTGAATATAGAATAGAGATTAACCCCTGTAGCTCATCCTCAAGCGAACGGATTGGTCGAGGTCACGAATAGAACAATTCTGGAAGGTCTAAAGAAAAGGCTCACCAAGCTCGAAAACCTTCTTGGCCAAAAGAAATTCCAAGCATCCTATGGGCTTACAGAACCATAACTAGGAAAGCTACAGGGGAAACACCTTTCAGTCTATGTTTCGGTGCAGAAGTGGTAATGCCAATAGAGGTCGGAATGCAATCCTTGAGGTTAATTGAATATGATTCGATCTTTAACGAGAGGGAGAGAAGGGTAGACCTCGACCGCCTTGAAGAAGTCAGGATTAAAGCTATAGAAGCTGACATAAGGTATAAAAATTAAGTTACAAATTTTTTCAACAAAAAGGTGAAAGGGAAGGACTTCACAGTTGGAGAAATGTTCCTTAAGAGGTCGAATGTCGGAATGCAACGACAATTGACAAAGTTATAGTAAAGTTGGGAAGGGCCTTATATATTCCAAGAAATTCACAAACGAGGAAGCTATAAGCTTGTCGATCTCAAATAGAACAACTCCTAAGGCCTCGGAATGTTTGCTATGCCTAAGGCTTTCCAAGCTTCGCAAGTTTGTTGCTAGTTACTCAGCTCAAGTGCTTAGCTGAAAGTTGAAGAAATGGTCCTCAAGTGGTCGGATGTTGGAAATCAAGAAAAATTAACAAAGTTACAAGAATGTTGGGAAGGGCCTTATATAATCCAAGAAGTTCACGAAGAAGGAAGCGATAAGCTCGGTGACCTCAAAGAGAGACAACTCCTAAGGCCTTGGAATGTTTGCCATCTAAAGAAATTCTATACCTATAGCTTTCCAAGCAAGCTCATTGCTCATTACTCAGCTCGAGTGCTTAGCTGAAAGTTGAAGAAGCTTGATGGATAGCAAGGAAACTTCAGTAACCTATTTGGGGCATTTGTTTTCACAAATTCAAAACTAGCCAAGTTTTACTATGCAAGTTTTTAAGTGCTGGAACAAAAATAGAGATATTTCAAGAAAATTGATTGATTCTCGTATGAAAGAAGAGGTCAAAAACAGACCTCCTGATATTGTTAGTACAAAGAAGAAGAAATATCGGCTCAAAAAATGAGCATTACAATAGCCAACAAACTATCAAGCATAAGGCAAGAAGAAGAAGAAAGGAAAAAGACCTATTCTATTATAGATCAGTCTTCTTCATCTAGAACCTTCAACGAGCTTTCCAAGGCTTTGTCTTCAACGGCTCTCTCTCGATCAATGACGTTCGATGGACTTGTGGGATAATCAAGAATAGTCTCAATTGGAGGTCTAGCCAGAGAAAGACGAATAGCTCGAGAGAGGTTAAGTACCTCATTGAAATCAATGGGCTGGGGATGAAAAGGATAGTACCTAAGTAAGTCTCCATAACTATGGATGATTTTACCTAGAGGAGTAGAAAATGCCAAATTTATCACCCTTTCACTGGCTGGAGCTTCTGTGGTCTGCTCTAGAGGTCCTTTCCCTCCCTGAAAAGGACGATCACTGTCCTATCCGACCTTGGCCAGAGTTTCGGCAGCGGCGACCTCCTTTTGAGAGGTCAGACCTTGACCTTCATGCTCCCATGGGAGAGGGACGTTTGACTTCGGGTGGTATAGTTGGTCGTCAATGTTAACCACTATCTTAATTTCACTGTTGAGCTCCCAGAGTGTATCAGTGACATCCACATAAAGCCCCATCATCTGAGGTCATAGAATTGATTCCACATAGGATTGGAAGGCAGGGATCTCCTCGAGCTTGGAGAAGGAGAGGTTGCCATCGTCCTCACAGAAGGTATTATAGTCCTCTAATTAAGTTTCGAGCTTGTGGAGGCAATTATTTTGTTGCTTGCCTGGTTCAAGTAACTAGTCGCTCTTCTTGACGACATCATCAAGGGTTGCAGCCATTACAAGATTTTCAACTTAGCCTCAGAAACTTTTTTCTTGCATTCCTCCAAAAGACTGCTCAAGACTACATAAGAAACGTTAGCTTGCTTAGCAAAAGTAGTGAGCTCTTCCTTCTCTTTCTCTAAGCGAGCTTCATAGTCTTGAAGATTGGAGATCAAGGCCAAAAGTTCTTGATCTTTCCTTTCTTTTTCTGATTGTCTTCACAATCTCTCACCCAAGAAGACATGATTTTGAAAAAGAGAAGAACAGAGGTCAATACTCTAAAGAATTGGTATAGAAAAGCTATGTGTAAACATGAAAAGAACTTACAATAGTATGAAGAGAGGTGGTGTATTTGTCCAGCTCAGGGTCAGTGAGCTACTGGCAAATTTGCCGATCAATTGAGGGCACACACTTTATAAAAAATGACTGGGAGTGTGGCCATTGGAACAAGGAGTCAGAAGACTCCATTGGGAGGTCAGGAAGCCACCATGTGGTCCCCTCTGCAAAGTGAGAGCCCAAGGAAAGCTTCCCTAACCTCTTTATGGTCTCAGCAACCTCTTCAGCAGTGCAACCACTGAAGTTCAATTCCTACTTGGAGGTTGCAAGTTCTTTGCCTTTCCCGGAGGCTTTCAAAGGGAGGACCTTCCCCTGTTGGATAGACTGGGGGGGAAGGAGAATCAGAGCTGATAATCTTGGCTGGTTGTTCAAACGCCTGCAAGGCTGCTGTTTTAGCATTCCTCTTAATGGCATTTCGAGTCCAGCTACCCATGGTCAACTTCTTAATCCGGGACTGGGGAATGGGAATCTTGAAGGAGGACTCCCCAAAAGCAGGAGTAACAGTAGCAACAGCACCAGTTGTGTTGCCAAGTCCTTTGGAAGGAGCTCGAAGGGGCAACGACCTACCTTGCTATCCCTGTTGGGAATGAGACAAGGGGACAATAATCGAGCAGTCCTCATTGTTGTCAAAAGAAAGGAAAAAGAAAAGATGTTAGCAGACATTTTTTAACATAAGAACTAAAGGAAATTTATTTGAAAGTTGAAAAATGAAGAAATTTCTTACCATTGGGAAGAATTTTCATAGTTTTTCTAAATAGAGAGAGGTTGCGATCCGCAAGACATCCCAATCCATCCGAGTGAAGATAAGGAACAAGCCAGACTCGTTGAGTCGGCGTGACTTTCTCGACATCGAAATTGGCAAGGTTAACAAGGAAAATCATATCCCTCTCTTGCTCGCCGGATAGAGTAGGAAAGTCATTATAGAAAGTCTTATTAAGATTCCAGTCGGGGCATGGTTCAGCCCAAGCTAGATTTATGGGAAGTTTGACAAAAAGGAAAGAGTCCTTCCAATGTCCACCTGAAGATTGGAAGGTCTTAACAGCCTATACCTATTGTTAAATTTAAGGTACCCCAAGCTAGTCTTGCCAGAGGCTGTGGAGATACTGACCTTGAAGAAACACCTAAAGAGGTCCAAGGAAATCGAAATTCTGTATAGGTGGCAGGCCGCTATAAATCCTACAATGGTTCGATGGGAAAATTCCAGAAATAGACTATGTCGAAGAACATGGGATGAAGGTAAGGTAAGAGAATGCCTCCCCTGAGATTGGTCAAGTGAAGGACCATGTGTCCGACACGTCTTCTATTAGGGTGCTCGGATTTCCAAGAAACCACCATGTCATCTTTGTTTAGCCCTCTCTCCCCACTAATCTAAAAATCTCCAAGTGACCTAAGGAGGATTTTAGAGAAAGGACTTCTAGCTCAGAAGGATGATATACTTTGCTCTTGATGTGAGGGGCTTTGTGATGGAGATTCAATGCCAATCATACCAGCTGGACCTATCACAAGAGGTAGAGCAAATAAGTTAAGGAAAGCATTAATCACATTTGTGCAAGGAAGAGA
>JAOXNR010052479.1:0-16440 GCA_028571225.1 Parsonsia alboflavescens | reverse complement strand
AGCTCACTGCCCAATGACTAAAGGTAAGTCACCCTACTTAAAGGAGACTAATGTGTTATGACCATTATTCAATGGAAAGCCCAATTCCATTAAACGGTCAAGAACAATTTCCTTATGATTTAAACTTCCGGTGATCTACACCTTACCATGCTGAACGTCGCAGCACATAGATCACCAATTTAAATCAAGTTGGACCTTATTGTATGAAAAATATATGCACAGAAAAAATTCAAACAATACCATAATTTTATTTAAAAGAAAAATACAGAAAATTAGTAGTCTTTTTGGGCATAAATCCCAACATTTTGTCCATTGGGTTCTTCTGGTAAAAAATATCCCTAAACATAAAACGTGCCCAAAAGTCCTTCAAAAAGATCCCGGGTGGCCCGAAAGTGCCCCCGTCCATGGGGAAGATATGCGTTTTGTCCGCCGAACCGTGTCCAATCGGCCAGCCAAATTTAGGCCCAATTCGAGTTCTGTTGACTCTAAATCACCCTAAATAAAAAACATGCCCAAAAGTCCTTCAAAATGATCTTGGATGGACCAAATGTGCCCTCCTCCATGACGAAACGATGCGTTTTGTCCATTGGGCCATTTCCAATCGGCCAGCCAAACTTGGACCCATTCCGACTTCTTTCGGCCCAAAATAACCCTAAATATAAAACACACCCTAAAGTCCTTCAAAATGATCTGAGATGGCCAAAAAGTGTCGCAGTCCATGTCGAAGCAAAGCATTTTTTCTATTGGGCCGTTTCCAATTGACCAGCCAAATTTGGGCCCATTCCGAGTTCTTTTGGCCCTAAATAACCCTGAACATCAGACATACCCAAAAGTCCATCAAAACCATCCCGGATGGCCCAAAAGTGCCCTAGTCCATGGCGATGCGATGCGTTTTGTCCATTGTTTTCAATCGGCCAGCCAAATTTTGGCCCTATCCGAGTTCTTCTGGTAAAAAATAACCCAAAACATACAAAAGTCCTTCAAAACAATCCGGGAAGGCTCAGAAGTGCCCCAATCCATAGCGAAGCAATGCGTTTTGCCCATTGGGCTGTTTCCAATCGGCCAACCAAATTTGGGCTGATTCTTAGTTCTTCTAGCCCAAAATAAAGCTAAACATAAAATATGCCCAAGAGTCCTTCAAAACGATCCCAGATGGACCAAAAGTGCCCTACTCCATGACGAAGCGATTTGTTTTGTCCTTTGGGCCATTTCCCATCCGCCAGCCAAACTTGAACCCATTCCGACTTCTTTCAGCCCAAAGTAACCCTAAACATAAAACACACCCAAAAGTCTTTTAAAACGATTCGTGATGGCTCGAGAGATTCGTAGTCCATGGCGAAGCAAAGCATTTAGTCCTTTGGGCCGTTTCCAATCGGCCAGCCCAATTTGGGCACATTCCGAGTTCTTCTGGCCCTAAATAACCCTGAACATAAAACATGCCCAAAAGTCCATCAAAACGATCCCGGATGGCCTGAAAGTGCCCCATTCTAAGGCGCCAAAGGGCAGTTTCCAATTAGCAAAACAAATTTGGGCACATTCCAACTTTTCTCTCCGGAAATAAACATGAAACAGGCCCGGAAGTCCTTCAAAACGATCCAGGATGTCCCGAAAGTGCCCCAGTACATGGCAAAGTGATGCGTTTTGTCCATTGGGTAGTTTCAAATAGGCTAGTCAAATTTGGGCACATTCCGACTTTTTTGGGCCCAAAACAACCCTAAACATGAAATAGGCCCGAAAGTCATTCAAAATGATCCGGGAAAGCCCAAATGTGCCCCAGTACATGGAAAAGCGATGCGTTCTGTCCACTGGGCCGTTTCCAATCAGCCAGCCAAATGTGGGCCCATTTCGAGTTCTTCTTTCGCAAAATAACTCTAAAAAAAAAAAAGGCCCAAAAGTCCTTCAAAACCATCCCAGAAGACCCGAAAGTACCCCAGTACATGGCGACTCGATGAGTTTTGTCCATTGGGTCGTTTTAAATCGGCCAGCCAAAATAAACCAAAACATAGAATAGGCCCAAAAGGCCTTTAAAACGATCTGGTAAGGCCCAAAACTGCCCCAGTCCATGGTGATACGATGCGTCTTGTGCTTTGGGCTGTTCCCAATTGGCCAGCCAAATTTGGGCCCATTTTGAGTACTTTTGGCCAAAAATAACCCTAAATATAAAACTTGCACAAAAATTCTTCAAAACAATCCCGGATGGCCCGAAAGTATCCTAGTCCAAGGTGAAGAGATGTGTTTTGTCCATTAGGCAGTTTCCTATCGGCCAGCCAAATTTTGGCCCATTTCGAGTTGTTCTTTACCAAAATAACCCCAGAAAAAAAATAGGCCTGAAAGACCTTACAAACGATCCCGGATGGCCTGAAAGTGCCCCAGTCCATGGCGAAGTGATGTGTTTTGTCCATTAGGCCAGCCAAATTTGGGCCCATTCCGACTTCCTCTGGCTCAAAATAACCAAAAACATAAAACTAGGCCAGAAGTCCTTTAAAACGATCCGGGATGACCCGAAGTGTGCCAGTCCATGGCGATGTGATGTGTTTTGTCTATTGGGTTGTTTTAAATCGGCCAGCCAAATTCTGGCCCATTCCTAGTTCTTTTGGTAAAAAATAATCCAAAACATAAAACAGGCCCAAAAGTCTTTCAAAACAATCCAGAAAGGCCCGAACGTGCCCCAATCCATAGCAAAGAAATGCATTTTATCCATTGGGCCGTTTCCAAACGGCCAACCAAATATGGGCCCATTCCGAGTTCTTCTGGCCCTAAATAACCATGAATATAAAACAGGCCCAAAAGTCCATCAAAACGATCACGGATGGCCTGAAAGTGCAACAGTCGAAGGTGAAGAGATTAGTTTTGTCCATTTGGCAGTTTCCAATCAGCCAGCCAAATTTGATCCTTTTTTGACTTTTTCTGGCCAAAAATAACCCTAATCATAAAATAGGCCTGAAAGTCTTTCAAAACGATCCGAAATGGCTCGAAAGTGCTGGAGTCCATGGCGAAGCGATGCCTTTTGTCGATTGGGCAACTTCCAATTAGCCTGCTAAATTTGGGCCCAATCCGAGTTCTTCTTTCGCAAAATAACTCTAAACAAAAAACAGACCCAAATGCCCTTCGAAACCATCCCAGATGGCCCGAAAGTGCCTCAGTCCTTGACCAAGCTGTGAGTTTTGTCCATTGGGCCGTTTCCAATTTGCCAGCCAAATTTGTACCCATTCCGACATCTTTTGGCCCAAAATAACCCTAAACATAAAACATGCCCAAAAGTCCTAGAAAACGATCCGAAAGGCCTGAAAGTGCCCTAGTCCATAGCGAAGCAATGCGTTTTGTCTATTGGCCATTTCCAATCGGCCAGCCAAATTTGGGCCCATTCCAAGTTTTTCTGGCTCTAAATAACCCTAACCATAAAACATGCCAAAAAGTACATCAAAACGATCCCGGATGGCCCAAAAGTGCTCCAGTCCAAGGAGAAGCGATGCGTTTTGTCCATTGGGCAGTTTCCAATCGGCTAGCCAAATTTGGCCCCATTTCGACTTTTCCAGGCCCAAAATAACTCTGAACATAAAATAGGGCCGAAAGTCCTTCAACACTATCCGAAATGGCACAAAAGTGACCCAGTCCGTGGCGAAGCGATGTGTTTTGTCGATTGGGCAGTCTCCAATCTACCAGCCAAATTTGGGCCCAGTCCGAGTTCTTCTTTTGCTAAATAATTCTAAACATAAAACTGGCCCAAAAGGCCTTCAAAACTCTTTGGGATGGCCTTAAAGTCCCGCAATCCATGGCGATGTGATAAGTTTTGTCCAATGGGTCGTTTTCAATTGCCTAACCAAATTTTGGCCCTTTTCAAGTTCTTCTGGTCAAAAATAACCCTAAACATAAATCTGGCTCAAAAGTAATTCAAAACGATCCGGGATGGCCCGAAAGTCCCCCAGTCCATAGTAAGGTCATGTGATGCGTTTTGTCCATTGCGCCGTTTCCAATCGGCCAACCAAATTTGAGGCCATTCCGAGTTCTTCTGGCCCAAAGTAACCCTAAACATAAAACTTGCCCAAAAGTCCTGTAAAACGATCCCAGATGGACCGAAAGTGCCCTAATCCATCCCTGGCGAAGCGATGTGTTTTGTCCATTGGGCCATTTCCCATTTCGATTTCTTTCACCGAAAATAACCCTAAACATAAAACACACCCCAAAGTACTTCAAAATGATTCGGGATGGCCTGAATGTGCCGCAGTCCACCGCGAAGCAAAGCATTTCGTCCATTGGGCTTTTTCCAATCAGCCAGCCAAATTTTTTCCCATTCCGAGTTGTTCTTTCCCAAAATAACCCTAAACAAAAAAAGGCCCAAAAGTCCTTAAAAAAGAACCCGGATTGCCAGAAAGTGCCCCAATCCAAGGCGATGTAATGCGTTTTGTCCATTGGGCCATTTCCAATAGGCCTGCCAAATTTGGGCCCAATTTGAGTTCTGCTTGCTTGAAATAACCCTGAACAAAAATCAGGCCCACAAGTCCTTTAAAATGATCCCGGATGAACCGAAAGTGCTCTATTTCATGACGAAGCGTTGCGTTTTTTCTATTAGGCCATTTTCCATCAGCGAGCCAAACTTGGACCCATTTCGACTTCCTTTGGCCCTAAAAAGCCGTAAACATAAAACACACCCTGAAATCCTTCAAAACGATCCAGGATGGCCTGAAAGTGCGGCAATCCATGTCGAAGGAAAGCATTTAGCCCATTGGGCCATTTCCAATCGGACAACCAAATTGGGGCCCATTCCAAGTTCTTCTGGCCCTAAATAACGATGAACATAAAACAGGCCCAAAAGCCATTCAAAACCATCCCGGATGGCCCGAAAGTGCCCCAATCCAAGGCGAAGGGAAGTATTTTGTAAATTGGGTAGTTTTCGATCGGCCAGCCAAATTTGGGCCCATTCTGACTTTTTCTAGGCCAAAATAACCCAAAACACAAAATAGGCCCGAAATTAATTCAAAACGATCAGAGATGGCCCGAGAGTGCCCCAGTCCATGGCGATGCGATGTGCTTTATCCATTGGGCCGTTTCCAATCGGCCAGCCAAATTAGGCCCGTTCTAGCTTCTTCTGGACCAAAATAGCCCTAACCATAAAACAGGCCAAGTAGTCCTTCAAAAAGACCCGGGAGGACCCGAAAGTGCCGCAGTCTATGGCGATGCATTTTGTCCATTGGGTAGTTTTGAATCGGCCAGCCAAATTTGGGCTCATTTCGAGTTCTTTTGGCCAAAAATAACCCTAAATATAAAACAAGTCCAAAAATCGTTCAAAACAATCTTGGATGGCCCGAAAGTGCCCTAGTCCGATAGGCCAGCTACATTTTGCCCCATTATGAGTTCTTTCCCAAAAAACCCCTGAAAAAAAAAACTGGCCCGAAAGTCCTTCAAAACAATCCTGGACGGCCTGAAAGTGCCCCAGTCCATGGCGAAGTGATGCTTTTTATCCATTGGGCCATTTCCAATTGGCCAGCCAAATTTGGGCCCATTCCGACATTCTCTGTGCCAAAATAACCCTAAACATAAAATAGGCCAGAAAGTCCTTCAAAACGATGAAAAATGGCCTCAAAGTGTACCAATCCATGGCCAAGCGGTATGTTTTGTCAATTGGGCAGTTTCCAATCAACAAGCTAAATTTGGGCCCATTATGAGTTCATCTTTTGCAAAATAACACTTAACAAAAAACAAGCCCAAAAGTCCTTTAAAACCATCCCGGATGGCCCGAAAGTGCAACAGTCCATGGCTAATCGATGAGTTTTGTGCATTAGGCCATTTCCAATTGGCTAGCCAAATTTGGGCCCATTCCGACATCTTCTAGCCCAAAATAACTCTAAACATAAAACATGCCCAAAAGTTGAAGAAAACGATCCACAAAGGCTCGAAAGTGCCCCAGTCCATAGCGAAGCGATACGTTTTCTCCATTGGGCTGTTTCCAATTAACCAGCCAAATTTGGGCCCATTCCAAGTTCTTCAATCTCAAAATAACCCTGAACATAAAACATGCCAAAAAGTCCATCAAAACGATCCCGGATGGCCTGAAAGTGCCCCTGTGCAAGGCGAAGCGATGCATTTTGTCCATTGGGCAATTTCCAATTAGCCAGCCAAATTTGGGCCCATTTCGACTTTTTTAAACCCATAATAACCCTAAACACAAAATAGGGCCGAGAGTCCTTCAAAACGATCCGAAATGGCCCGAAAGTGACCCAGTCCATGGCGAAGTGATGGCGTTTGTCGATTGGGCAGTCTCGAATCATCCAGCCAAATTTGGGCCCATTCCGAGATCTTCTTTTGCTAAATTACTCTAAACAAAAAACAGGCCCAAAAGTCCTTCAAAACCATCCCGGATAGCCCTAAAGTGCCCCAATCCATGGCCAACGGATGAGTTTTGTCGATATGGCCGTGTCCAATCGGGCAGCCAAATTTGGACAAATTTCAACATCTTTTGACCCAAAATAACCCTAAACATAAAACACGCCCAAAAGTGCTTCAAAACGATCCGAGGTGGCCACAAAGTGCCCATGTCCATGGCAAAGTGATGCTTTTTCTCCATTGGGCCATTTCTAATAGTCCAGCCAAATTTGGGCCCATTCCGACTTCTTCTAGCCCAAAATAACCCTAAACATAAAACTGGCCCAAAAGTCTTTCAAAACGATCTGGGATGGCCCGAAAGTCCCCCAATCCATAGCGATGAGATGAGTTTTGTCCATTGGGTCGTTTTCAATCGGCTAACCAAATTTTGGCCAGTTTCAAGTTCTTCTGGTAAAAAATAACCCTAATCATAAAACTTTTCCAAAAGTCCCTCAAAATAATCCGGGATGACCTGAAAGTCCCCCAGTCCATGGTGAGGCGATGCAATGCGTTTTGTCCATTGCTCCGTTTCCAATCAGCCAACCAAATTTGGGCCCATTCCGAGTTCTTGTGGCCCAAAATAACCCTAAACAGAAAACATACCAAAAAGTCCTTCAAAACGATCCCGGATGGCCCGAAAATACCCTAGTCCAAGGCGAAGCGATGCATTCTGTCCATTGGGCAATTTCCAATGGGCCAGCCAAATTTGGGCCCATTCTGACTTTTTCTGGGCCAAAAGAACCCAAAACAGAAAATAAGCCCAGAAGACATTCTAAACGATCTGGGACGGCCCGAAGGTGCCCCATAAATCCGAAAGTGCCCGAAACGATCCATTCGAGTTCTTTTGGCAAAAAAATAACCCTAAATATAAAACTCGCCCATAAATTCTTCAAAACAATCCCAGAGGGCTCGAAAGTACCCTAGTCCATGGCAAAGTGATGCGTTTTCTCCATTGCGCCATTTCCAATCAGCTAGCGAAAAAAAACCCTAAATATAAAACTGGCCGAAAAATCCTTGAAAACAATTCCGGATGGCCCGAAAGTGCCCCGGTCCACGGCGAAGCAATGCGTTCTCTCCATTGGACCATTTCCAATCAGCCGGCCAAACTTGAACCTATTCCGACTTCTTTTGTTCCAATATGACCCTAAACATAAAACACGCCCAAAAGTCAATCTAAACGATCTGGTATGGATCGAAAGTGCTGCAGATCATGGCGAACCAAAGCATTTTTTCCAATGGGGCGTTTCCAATCAGCCAACCAAATTTGGGCCCATTCCGAGTTCATTTGGCCAACAATAACCCTGAACATAAAACAGGCCCAAAAATTCTTCGAAAAGATCCCAAATGGCCCGAAAGTGCCCAGTCCAAGGTGAAGCGATGCATTTTGTCCATTGGGCAGTTTCAAATCAGCTAGCCAAATTTGGGCCCATTCCGACTTTTTCTTAGCCAAACTCACCCAAAACATAAAGTAGGCTCAAAAGTCGTTAAAAATGATCCGGGATGGCCCGAAAGTGCCCCAGTCCATGGCGATGACATGCGTTTTGTCCATTAGGTCCTTTCCAATCGGCCAACAAAATTTGGGCCCGTTTTGACTTCTTCTGGCCCAAAATAACCCTAACCATAAAACAGGCCCAACAGTCCCTCAAAACGATCTGGGATAGCTCGAAAGTGCCCCAGCCTATGGCGATGGGAGGCTTTTTGTCTATTGTGTAGTTTTCAATCGGCCAGCCAAATTTGGGCTCATCTCAAGTTCTTTTGGCCAAAAATAACCCTAAATATAAAATAGGGCCAAAAGTACTTCGAAATGATCCGAAATGGCCCGAAAGTGACCTTGTCCACGGTGAAGCGATGCATTTTGTCGATTGGGCAGTCCCCAATCAACAAGTCCAAAAATCCTCCAAAACAATCCTCGATGGCACGAAAGTGCCCCAGTCCAAGGCGAAAAGATGCGTTTTGTCCATTGGGCAGTTTCCAATAGGCCAGCCAAATTTTGCCCCATTCCGAGTTGTTCTTTCCAGAAAAAATCCTGAAAAAAAAAGACTTTCCCGAAAGTCCTTCAAAACGATCTTGGATGGCCCGAAAGTTCCCCAATCCATGAAGAAGTGATGTGTTTTTTCCATTGGGCCATTTCCAATACGCCAACCAAATTTGGGCCTGTTCCGACATTCTCTAGGCCACAATAACCCTAAACATAAAATACGCACGAAAGTCCTTCAAAATGATCCGAAATGGCCCGAAAGTCACCCAGTGAAGCAGAGCTAGCCCACGAAGATATTCAGGAGGGCCCACGTGGGTCCAAGAGGCTGCAGGAGAAGTTTCAAGGTAATCGGAGTTGATCGGAAAATGTTTTTGGGGCCGAATCGGAAAAACTGAAAAGTTGTGAGAGAGTCAGAATGGGCTCAAATTTGACGGGTCGATCCGGGACATTCCAGTGAGCAATACTCACTGCAATGCTCTGACCAAGGCCGTTTTTTGGCCATTCAGGGTCATCTTTACGGACTTTTGGGCCTTTTTCC
This sequence comes from Parsonsia alboflavescens, assembly GCA_028571225.1. Taxonomy (NCBI): domain Eukaryota; kingdom Viridiplantae; phylum Streptophyta; class Magnoliopsida; order Gentianales; family Apocynaceae; genus Parsonsia; species Parsonsia alboflavescens. The sequence continues at coordinate 7,564 of JAOXNR010052479.1, read as the reverse complement.
AATTTTCTGTAATTTTTAGAAACTTTTGGGGACTTTTTGTAATTTTTCCTACTTTCGGTTTAGAGTTAATTTATTGCCGTTTTTGTTTGATTATTGGCAAACTTTGATGTTTTTTAAACTTTTGAGTTTTCATTCAGTAAAATTCGAGTATCATAGTGTCTAAAGAATATTGTCTTTTTATTCTTGAATCGCCCTTTCTTGTAATAAGGCTTTCGAGTGAAGTTGATTACAGTTGAAGTTCTACTTTTCCCACCATAGTTTCCGTCTTGCGTCACCCAGTCCATGGCGAAGTGATGCGTTTTGTCGAATGGGTAGTCCCCAATCAAGCAACAAAATTTGGGCCCATTACAAGTTCTTCAAAACGATCCCGGACGGCTCAAAAGCGCCCCAATCCTTGGCCAACAGATGAGTTTTGTCCATTGGGCCGTTTCCAATTGGCCAGCCAAATTTGGGTAAATTCCAACATCTTTTGGCCCAAAATAACCCTAAACATAAAACACGCCCAAAAGTCCTTCAAAACGATCTAGGATGGCCTGGAAGTGCCCTAGTCCATGGTGACGTGATGCAGTCTATCCATTGGACCATTTCTAATAGTCCAGCCAAATTTGGGCCTATTCCGACTTCTTCTCGCCCAAAATAACCCTAAACATAAAACTGGCCCAAAAGTTCTTCAAAACAATTCGGGATGGCCTGAAAGTCCCCCAGTCCATGGCGATGTGACGAGTTTTGTCCATTAGGTCGTTTTCAATCGGGCAACCAAATTTTGGCCCTTTTCGAGTTCTTCTGGACAAAAATAACCCTAAACATAAAACTGGCCCGAAAGTCCCTCAAAACAATCCGGGATGGCTCGAAAGTCCCACAGTCCATGGTGAGGCGATGCGATGCTTTTTGTCTATTGCGCCGTTTCCAATCGGAAAAACCAAATTTGGGCCCATTCCAAGTTCTTCTGGCCCAAAATTACCCAAAACATAAAACATGCCCAAAAGACCTTCAAACCGATCCTAGATGGACCGAAAGTGCCCTAATCCATGACGAAGCTATTTGTTTGGTCCATTGGACCATTTCCCATTCCGACTTCTTTCGCCGAAAATAACCCTAAACATAAAACACACCCAAAAGTCCTTCAAAACGATTCGGGATGGCTTGAATGTGCCGCAGTCCATGGCGAAGCAAAGCATTTTGTCCATTGGGCTGTTTCCAATCAGCCAGCCAAATTTTGGACCATTCCGAGTTGTTATTTCCCAAAATAACCGTACACAAAAAAAGGCCCGAAAGTCCATAAAAAAGATCCCGCATTGCCCGAAAATGCCCAAATCGAAGGCGATGTGATGCGTTTTGTCCATTGGGGCATTTCCAATAGGCTTGCCAAATTTAGGCCCAATTCGAGTTCTGCTGGCTAGAAATAAACCTGAACAAAAATCAAGCCCATGAGTACCTCAAAATGATCCCGGATGGACCGAAAGTGCTCTTCTCCATGACGAAGTGATGCGCTTTGTCTATTGGGCCATTTCCCATCAGCGAGCCAAACTTGGACCCATTCCGACTTCTTTACGCCCAAAAAAAACAATAAACATAAAACACAACCAAAAATCCTTCAAAACGATCCGAGATGGCCCGAAAGTGCCGCAGTTCATGTCAAAGGAAAGCATTTTGTCCTTTGGGTCGTTTGCAATCGGCCAGCCAAATTTGGGCCCATTTCGAGTTCCACTGGCCCTAAATAACCATGAACATAAAACAGGCCCAAAAGCAATTCAAAACCATCCCGGATGGCCCGAAGGTGCCCTAGTGCAAGGCAAACCAAATTTGGGCCCATTCCAACTTTTTTTGGGCCAAAATAAACCAAAACATGAAATAGGCCCAAAAGTCACTCAAAACGATCCGAGATGGCTCGAAAGTGCCCCCAGTCCATGGCGAAGAGATGCGTTTTGTAAATTCGGCCGTTTCCAATTTGCCAGCCAAATTTGGGCCCGTTCTAACTTCTTCTGGCCCAAAATAACCCTAACCATAAACCAAGCCTAATAGTTCTTCAAAACGATCTGGGATAGCCCGAAAGTGCAATAGTCTATGGCGACGCGATGCGTTTTTTCCATTGGGTAGTTTTCAATCAGCCAGCCAAATTTGGGCTCATTTCGAGTTCCTTTGGCCGAAAATAACCCTAAATATAAAACAAGTCCAAAAATCCTTCAAAACAATCCTAGATGGTCCGAAAGTGCCCAGTCCAAGGCGAAGCCTTGCGTTTTGTCCATTGGGCAGTTTCCAATAGGCCAACCAAAATTTTCCCCATTCCGTGTTCTTCTTGCCCGAGAAACCCCTGAAAAAAAATGGCCCGAAAGTCCTTCAAAATGATCCTGGATGGCCCGAAAGTGCCCTAGTCCATGGCGAAGTGATGCTTTTTGCCCATTGGGAAATTTCAAAGAGGCCAGCCAAATTTGGGCCTGTTCCGACATTCTCTGGGCAAAAATAACCCTAAACATAAAATGGGCTCGAAAGTCATTGAAAACGATGAAAAATGGTCCGAAGGTGCACCAGTCCATGGCCAAGCGATGTGTTTTGCCAATTGGGCAGTTTCGAATCAACAAGCTAAATTTGGGCCCATTGCGAGTTCTTCTTTTGCAAAATAACTCTAAACAAAAAACAGGTCAAAAAGTCCTTTAAAACCATCCCGGATGGCCCGAAAGCGCCCCAGTCCATGGCCAATCGATGAGTTTTGTCCATTGGGCCATTTCAAAGCGGCCAGCCAAATTTGAGCCCATTCCGACATCTTCTGGCCCAAAACAACTCTAAACATAACACGAGCCCAAAAGTCCGAGAAAATGATCCTGGAAGGCCTGAAAGTGCCCCAGTCCATAGCGAACCAATACGTTTTGTCCATTGGGCCGTTTCCAATCGGCTAGCTAAATTTGGGCCCATTCCATGTTCTTCAAGCTCTAAATAACACTTAACATAAAACATACCAAAAAGTCCATCAAAACGATCCAGGATTCCATTGGGCAATTTCCAATCGGCCAGCCAAATTTGGGTCCATTCTTTTTCAGGCCCAAAATAACCTTAAACATAAAATTGGGTCGAAAGTCCTTCAAAATGATCCGAAATGGCCCGATAGTCACCCAGTGACGCAGAGCTAGCCCACGAAGATATTCAGGAGGGCCCACGCAGGTCCAAGAGGCTACAGGAGAAGTTTCAACGCAATTGGAGTTGATCGGAAAATGTTTTTGGGGCCGAATCGGAAAAACTGAAAATTTGTGGGAGAGTCAAAATGGGCTCAAATTTGACGGGTCGATCCGGGACACTCCAGTGAGCAATACTCACTGCTATGCTCTGACCAAGGCCTTTTTTTGGCCATTCGGGGTCATCTTTATGGTCTTTTGAGCCTTTTCCAATTTTTTTGTAATTTTTAGAAACTTTTAGGGACTTTTTGTAATTTTTCCTACTTTCGGTTTAGGGTTTATTTATTTCCGTTTTTGTTTGATTATTGTAAGACTTTGACATTTTTGAAACTTTTGAGTTTTCATTCAGTAAAATACGAGTATCATAGTGTCTCAAGAATATTGTCGTTTTATTCTTGAATCGCCCTTTCCTGTAATAAGGCTTTCGAGTGAAGTTGATTACAGTTGAGGTCCTACTTTTCCCACCATAGTTTCCATCTTGCGTCACCCAGTCCATGGCAGAGAGATGCATTTTGTCGAATGGGCAGTCCCTAATCAACCATCAAAATTTGGGCCCATTACGAGTTCTTCTTTCTCTAAATAACTCTAAACAAAAAACAGGCCTAAAAGTCCTTCAAAACCATCTCGGATGGCTCAAAAGCGCCCCAATCCTTGGCTAATAGATGAGTTTTATCCATTGGGCCGTTGCCAATTGGCCAGCCAAATTTGGGCAAATTCCAACATTTTCTGGCCCAAAAAAACCCTAAACCTAAAACTGGCCCAAAAGTTCTTCAAAACAATCCGGGACGGCCTGAAAGTCCCCCAGTCCATGGCGATGTGACGAGTTTCGTCCATTATGTCATTTTCAATCGGCCAACCAAATTTTGGCCCTTTTCAAGTTCTTCTGGGCAAAAATAACCCTAAACATAAAACTAGCCCAAAAGTCCTTCAAAACAATTCGGGATGGCCTGAAAGTCCCACAGTCCAAGGTGAGGCGATTGGATGCTTTTTGTCCTTTGCGCCGTTTCCAATCGGCCAACCAAATTTGGGCCCATTCCAAGTTCTTCTCGCCCAAAATAGCCCAAAACATAAAACATGCCCAAAAGACCTTCAAAACGATCCTAGATGGACCGAAAGTGCCCTAATCCATGACGAAGCGATGTGTTTTGTCCATTGGGCCATTTCCCATTTCGACTTCTTTCGCCAAAAATAACCCTAAACATAAAACACACCCAAAAGTCCTTCAAAACGATTCAGGATGGCCTGAATGTGCCGCAGTCCACGACAAAGCAAAGCATTTTGTCCATTGGGCTGTTTCCAATCAGCCAGCCAAATTTTGGACCATTCTTAGTTGTTCTTTCCCAAAATAACCGTGCATAAAAAAAGGCCCGAAAGTCCATAAAAAAGATCCCACATTGCCCGAAAGTGCCCCAATCGAAGGTGATGTGATGCCTTTTGTCCATTGGGCCATTTCCAATAGGCTTGCCAAATTTTGGCCCAATTTGAGTTCTACTAGCTCGAAATAACCTTGAAAAAAAATCAGGCCCACAAGTCCTTCAAAATGATCCCGGATGGACCGAAACTGCTCTACTCCATGACAAAGCGATGCGTTTTGTCTATTGGGCAATTTCCCATCAGCCAGCCTAACTTGGACCCATTTCGACTTCTTTCGACCCAAAAAAACCCTAAACATAAAACACACCTAAAAATCCTTCAAAACGATCAGCGATGGCCCGAAAGTGCCGCAGTCCTTGTCGAAGCAAAGCATTTTGTCCATTGGGCCGTTTCCAATCGGCCAGCCAAATTTGGGCCCATTCTGAGTTCCTCTGGCCTTAAGTAACCATTAACATAAAACAGGCCTAGGAGCACATCAAAACCATCCCGGATGGCCCGAAAGTGCATAAGTCCAGGGCGAAGCGATGTATTTTTTCCATTGGGTTGTTTTCAATCGGCCAGCCATATTTGGGCCCATTCTGACTTTTTCTAGGCCAAAATAACCCAAAACATAAAATAGGCCCAAAAATCATTCAAAACGATCCGAGATGGCCCGAAAGTACCCCAAATCCATGGCGATGCGTTGCGTTTTGTCCATTGGACCGTTTCCAATCAGCCAGCCAAATTTGGGCCCATTCCGACTTCTTTTGGCCCAAAATAACCCTAACCTTAAAACAGGCCTAATAGTTCTTCAAAACGATCCGGGATGGCACGAAAGTGCAACAATCTATGGCAATGCGATGCGTTTTGTCCATTGGGTAGTTTTCATTCGGCCAGCCAAATTTGGGCTCATTTCGAGTTGTTTTGGCCAAAAATAACCCTAAACATAAAACAAGTCCAAAAATCCTTCAAAATAATCCTTGATGGCCCGAAAGTGCCCCAATCCAAGGCGAAGTGATGCGTTTTGTCCATTGGGCAGTTTCCAATTGGCCAGCCAAATTTTGCCCCCTTCCGACTTCTTTTTTCCCAAAAATCCCCAGAAAAAAAAACTGGACTGAAAGTCCTTCAAAACAATCCTGGATGGCTCGAAAGTGCCCCAGTCCATGTCGAAGTGATGCTTTTTGTCCATTGGGCCATTTCCAATAGGCCAGCCAAATTTGGGCCTATTCCGACATTCTCTAGGGGAAAATAACCCTAAGATAAAATAGGCCCGAAAGTCCTTCGAAATGCTAGAAAATGGCCCAAAAGTGTACCAGTCCATGGCCAAGCGATGTGTTTTGTCGATTGGGTAGCTTCCAATCAACAAGCTAAATTTGGGCCCATTACGAGTTCTTCTTTTGCAAAATAAGTCTAAACAAAAAGCAGGCCCAAAGTCCTTTAAAACCATCCCGGATGGCCCGAACGCGCCCAATCCATGGCTAATCGATGAGTTTTGTCCATTGGGCCATTTCAAATTGGCCAGCCAAACATAAAACTGGTCCAAAAGTCCTTCAAAACAATCCGGGATAGAATGAAAAGTCCCCCAGTCCATGGTGATGTGACGAGTTTTGTCCAATGGGTCATTTTCAATCTGCTAACCAAATTTTGGCCCTTTCCGAGTTCTTCTGGACAAAAATAACCCCAAACAAAAAACTGGCCCAAAAGTCCTGCACAACGATACGAGATGGCCCAAAAGTCCCCCAGTCCATGGCAATGCAATGCCTTTTGTCCTTTAGGCCGTCTCCAATTGGCCAACCAAATTTCGACCCATTCCGAGTTCTTCTAACCCAAGATAACCCTAAATATAAAACATGCCCAAAAGTCATTCAAAACAACCCCAGCCAAATTTGGGCCCATTTCCAATTTTTCTGGCCTAAAATAACCCTAAACATGAAATAGGCCCGAAAGTCCTTCAAAAGGATCCGAGATAGCCTAAAAGTGCCCCAATACATGGAAAAGCGATGCGTTCAGTCCATTGGGCCGTTTCCAATCAGCCAGGGAAATGTGGGCCAGTTCCAAGTTCTTCTTTCGCAAAATAACTCTAAACCAAAAACAGGCCCAAAAGTCCTTCAAAACCATCCCCGGAAATCCCAAAAGTGCCCCAATACATGGAAAATCGATGAGTTTTGTCCATTGGGTCGTTTTAAATCGACCAGCGAAATTTGGACCTATTCCGAGTTCTTCTAGTCCAACAGGCTCAACAGTCTCCTTCAAAACAATCCAATAAGGCCCAAAAGTGCCCCAATCCGTGGCGAAGTGACATGTCTTGCCCTTTGGGCCGTTTCCAATTGGCCAGCCAAATGTGGGCCCATTTCGAGTACTTTTGCCCAAAAATAACCCTAGATATAAAACAGGACCAAAAATCCTTCAAAACAATCCGGGATGTCCCGAAAGTGCCCCAGTCCAAATCGAAGCGATGCGTTTTGTCCATTGGGCAGTTTCCTATCGGGCAGCCAAATTTTGGCCCATTCCGAGTCGTTCTTTCCCAAAATAACCCTAAACAAAAACAAGCCCGAAAGTCCTTTAAAACAATCCGGGATGCCCCAAAGTGCCCAAGTCCATGGTGATGCGATGTGTTTTGTCCACTGGGTTGTTTTTAATCGGCCAACCAAATGTTGGCCCATTCCGAGTTTTTCTGCTCAAAAATATCCCTAAACATAAAATAAACCCATAAGTCCTTCAAAATGATCCAGGAAAGCCCGAAGGTGCCCCAATCCATGGCAAAGCGATGCGTTTTGTCCGTTGGTCCATTTCCAATCTGCCAACCAAGTTTGGGCCCAGTTCGAGTTCTTCTTGGCCAAAATAACCCTAAACATAAAGCATGTCCAAAAGTCCTTCAAAACGATCCCGGATGGCCTGAAAGTGCCCCTGTCCATGGGGAAGATATGTGATAGAGATCAAGGAGCATACATGGCATGGGACAATTCGTGGAAGATCTCATATGAAGATGCTTATGGAATAAAGGAGTTTATTTACAAGAGCTTATATTTCAAATACAAGGTTGG
>JAOXNR010052478.1:0-16450 GCA_028571225.1 Parsonsia alboflavescens | reverse complement strand
TTGTGAAATGTTGTGAAAAATTGGGTAAATAAGAAATTACTGTTTTAATATGGGTAAAAATGAAAACGCCCCCTTAAAAATGGATTGGATTGAAATTTTTTGGGTTGCAAATTTTTGGATTGAAAAATACTTGATCGGTTATAATCGAACCGATCACAAAATCAATTATGATTGGTTTGGTTTGCTTTCGTTCTTTTCTCCAAAAAAATAATCGATGGTTAAATTTTTTATAAAACCGATTCAATCACAAAAGCCGATCAAAATCTATCAAATCGAATCATTGAACACCTCTAGTTATCTTTAGATCACCCATATTGCTATTGTTGCTCAACATATGCATATCAATAATGCATTTCTTCATGGAACTTGGATGAAGAAGTGTATATAGAAAGGCAAGCCTTAAAAAAGAAAAAAGAAAAAGTATTCCTTAACTTGAAATATTAAATATCATCGTAATATGTTTAGATAACATTTTTAGCTACACCACTTTCTCAAAGTTTATCCTATAATTGTAAATATTTCTACTCTCAATACATAAAATTACTCTTGATCGACAAACTATTAGTATAAGAACTTGTTTAATTTTTAACTTCCATCATTGTTTTATTTTACCATCAGTGGCTGCCTTCTGCGTACTTTACTTGCTTGGTTTTTAGCCTTTCATTTGACCAGATAAGTTGGCAACTGAAGCTAGAAGGCTTCATTTATCTTTGTTCTGGTGGCGAGATTTTTTTGAAAATTTCAGTTTCTTGCCAAAATAAGGGAAAGAAGAAAAAGAAAAATAGAGTCTCATTAGAAAAATGGAAAATTTTATTTTATCAAATATGCATTATCTAATACTCTTCAAATGCTTTATTCAACTTGGGACACTGCCACTTGTTTCACTATAAGCATCCCCTATAACTTTCCTCCGAGACATGAATAGGGAAGTGTCATTACAAACTTGACTCCAAACGGAATACAGAAATTAAAACTATCCAATCCAAATACAAAATAAACTTCCAATAATCTGGACATGTTTCACATGCCAGTGCATATATGAAGTGTAAAGATTTTCACAACCACAAGGAAATGTCAAAATTCAACTCAAATGGTGGTTTAAAACTAGTTGGATTTGCCCTGGAGTCGCAGTGTGAAAGCTTGAAGTGATAATAGGACACTCTTTAACCTGTCTCTTGAAGCACCATCCACCAGATTGCCATCATCGTCAAACTTGGTAGGTGGCTGAAAGGCTTGGACGAAAAGCTCAGGTTTATTGATGAAATGAAGGTCAAGGAAAACACCGGTCTGACGGAGATGATACTGCGATCGACCCCCACCAAAACCTCCTCCAGCACTAACAACTGCAGCAGCTTTATCAGCCCAAACATTTGGAGATCTCGATCCCCAATCAACAGCATTCTTCAAAGGTGCTGGAAGAAAGAGGAAGAAATTCAGAAATCTGAAACAGAGGGGCCAAGCATGGAATGCTGCATATCTGCCACTGTATGCAGCCAAGGGAAGAATTTTATTTTGACAGGCAGGGACATCCATCCCCAAGATTATAAAGATTGTCATTTCGATAAATTGTCAGGAACTGATATATAAACTTGTATAAAATATTTCTGGAACAGGTTAAAATTAAACAGCTTGCTTCTTAGTATAACCCCTCTAACCCTGAACAAACCCAAAGTATGCTTCTAGTGTTTGTAGATCAGTCATCTTCAATAATCCTTCAACAGGGAAGCATCGACAGGATTTAAGCAAAAAATGCAATTTGAGGGCCAATAACACAGTGAGATTGACGTAGTTTTCACAATAGGCAATCACCACAGACAAATTTCTAAAATGGAAGCATTTTATAAAAGTTTCTTGCAAGAATTGCAAAGTACCATATTCTGTGAAGCTAGACAAATTTCTTCCTGTTTCTCTTCAATTTCTTAAAACCAGCTTCACGTTCTAGTAAAAGAAGAGAAAAACAAGTTCCAGGATTCTTCATGAAGTCCTGAAGTGAAATCATGTAACAGACCAATCCATTATTATGCTATTCTAACAGATTCCCTCCCATTACCTTTCTTGTTTCTTTTTCCTTATTTGTAATCAATTTATTATGTGAAACCAAACAGTTCAATTCAAAAGGTTTGCACAGCCTACTACATCCATCAAAGAGGCATTTTCGCTTTTCATCTTTCTAAGGCAAAACAACACGAGCTTCACAATATAACAATCAAACAATTTGGTGGAAGAATATATCTAATTACAGTTAGACAATCCATGATGGGGCTTCAATACATAAATAGACCAGGTCCAAACGACCATTACACAAGTATACTGCAGGAGAGCCACGATTTGAAAAATTATTGAATTATTAGAGAAACCGCAATAACATGCGTTCTCAATTTTTCTTAAATATTAAACACCCACCAAATACCTAAAGCCACGTAAAGTAATGAAACCTTAACTCGGAAATTAAAAGAAAAGAAAAGTTTTTTTTGGTTTAATACCAGAGACAGAGTAATTGTACTCGGGAGAAGCAAAGAGAACACAATCAGCCTTGAGAATCTTCTGGCGAAACGACTCCACTTCAGGAGGATAAGTCCCGTTCACCTCTAGGTCAGTATTCACAAAAGGCAGGGGCGATATGTCTACGTATTCTATGTTGAGTCCCTCAATCTCCTTCGAAATATCAATTGCTGGAAAAATATAATTAAAAATAAACCACAAAACACCACCAAAATCAAAGATTATACACACAAATTGAGTACACAGTTTAGGGGTTATACCTGCTCGGACGAGGCCCCGATTGTACGAAGCTTTGCGAAGCGAACCGCAGAGAGCAGCCACATTGATCACAGCTGCACCTCCTCCTATTGCTGATGCCATTGGTGATCTTCTCTAGTTCAATTTAAAGCAATGAAAATGATGATTGTAGTGATGGAAAAGATTGTTATTAGTGAAGAAGCTAAAAGATATTGGGTTGGGGTTATATAGGGGCAGGAGAATAAGAGCCGTCGGCGAGGCTGCTGGGCGCCAATGCGGAAGAAGAGATTGGACTTTGACTTTGAACTCTGTTCATTACCTGGCGTTGGCTGCTTTCCGTCGTGCTAACAACAGTTTGAGTACTTCATCCATACTATTTAATTTCGGATAAATAAAGTAATATATAAATATATATTAGATTTATTAAGGTGTGTTTTGGAGCGCGTTTTAATGCGCACTTCAATCGTTATCGTAATGAAATTTTTGTTCTGTTTGATTGGCTGCATGAGTACTAAAACAAAAATTCGATTACTGTAACGATTGGAACGCGCCTTAGTAAAACCGTATATTTATTTATATATAAACGATGAATTATGAATACTTTTCTGGTAAATAGACTTAAAATACTCCCTAAAGCTTTATAAATTTTGTAATTTTATGTTTAAAATGCTTCTCCAGTGTTCTTTTTTTTTTTTTTTGGAAATGAAAAAATTGAATTCTTGCTATTTTTTAATTTAAGATTAATTTCTTTGTTTATATATATATATATATATATATATATGAAATTGAATACCTACCTTTGTAAATTATAAAAATTCTAATTTAAAGTTACCTATATTAGTATGTTATTATACTATATTGTATTTAATATGTTATTTGTTTAATCGATGAGTTGTTGGTTGGGGATGGTTTGTAAGTGGGTTCGTCATTCTTTTCTATGGGTTCTTCTTCCCTATCGTGCACACTAGATAATTGCATGCTCTTTTTTGTTCTCAGAGATAATTCTTTTTCCTCCATTATTAGGTTCTATTCATTTGCTTTGATTATCAGTTGGTGTTTATTGGATGGAGAAATTGATTATTGGATACTAAGGGAGTGATAATTGTGGTGAAAACCACTGGGAGGTGGCTGCAATTTTCTCCTCACCCATCCGAAAATTTCTTGCAGCCTGCTTAATTATTTTCTAACAAATTGGGCTTAAAAATGGATTGGACTAAAATTTTTTGAACCGCAAATTTTTGGATTGAAAAAATACTTTATCAAATATAACCAAATCAAATCACAAAATCGATTATGATTGGTTTGATTTGTTTCAATTCTATCTCTCAAAAAATAATCGTTAATTAAATTTTTTATGAAATCGATTCTAGCAATTCAATTACAAAAGCCGATCAAAAACGAATCGCTGAGCAACTTTAGTTACCTTTAGATCACTCATATTGCTATTGTTGCTCAGCATATGCATATCAATAATGCATTTCTTCATGGAACTTGGATGAATAAGTGTATATGGATTGGCAAGTTTTAAAAAAGAAAAGAAAAAGTATTCTTTAATTTGGAATATTAAATATCATTGTAACATGTTTGAATAAAATTATTAACTACACTATTTTCTCAAAATTTATCCTATAATTGTAAATATTTATACTCTCAATCAATCTCAATAAATAAAATTACTCATAAACTTTTATAAGAACTTGGTTAGTTTTTAACTTCCATCATTGTAAAATTTAAAAATGCTTATTAATAATTCTAAGTTTTAGTTGAGTGCCAAGACTAAACATCTAACAATAAATTCTTGAATATGCATATTTTACTCTAGGATTCATTCTCAATACAAGGATGATCTGCTCAAGGAATAAAATAATCTTTTATATAATATTTTTCTCTTCAAAGAAATGATTTAAGGAATGATTATACAGGTGATGTAAAATTAAAGAGTTAAAAAATTACTTCTAAATAAATCACGGAATAAAACCTGAAAGAGGTTCTCAAAGTATTTAAAATAGGGTAAATAATGCTAAAGATTAATCATAATATGTGTCAAATATTACTTTTATTGTAATTTTTATTTTATTTTAACCAAAATAAGGGATTAAAGATAGTATAAAGATGAAAAGTGACTCAAAAGTTTAAGTAAAATCGGTATAACATACAAAAAAGTAAAAAATTTAGGGATATAAAAAGAAATAAAACAAAGTCCATTCTAAGTTGATTTTTAATTTAAACTATAGAGCCATGCGATATGAATTTTTAGTATTAAATTCATATTCGACAAAATTTAAATAAAAATACAATTTTATTTGAGGGAATAAGATATAATATATATTTTATAATTTATAGAACATAGAAATAAATAAAAATATTTCATTTTGTATTAATTATAATACTCTAGACGGATTTTGAACATCCAAAACCATCAATAATTCTGCATCCATTCAAATTTGGTTTCTTCGAAACATAATTAAAAATAAATAAATACTAGTATAGTACTAGTAATGCTGAAGAAGAGAAAATTGAAAATTCATAAACCACCATAGTCTGGGGTTTTTTGGCACCGTTGGTATTCAAATATACGGGGAAACCTATAATCTGTTCAGAATTTGGGAGTTGGGTAGAGATGAAGAGATTCTTCAAGCCAATAGAGAAGGAGGGTTCTTCCAAGAAACCCAACGTGTTACCTTCAGCGAAAGAGAGTGAAAAAACTGGACAATCTGCTTCAGAAAATGGGAAAGAAGACAAAATGAGGGAGCCTTCGAAGTTCTTGACTTGGAATGCCAACAGTCTTCTGCTCAGAATTAAAAATAACTGGCCTGAGTTCACGAAGTTGGTGGAGAATCTTGACCCCGATGTCATTGCGATTCAGGTGATCACAACGTCGGGTTTTTGAACGTTTTTTCCCCTCTTTTAATTTATGTTAAAAGCTTGAATATTTGATTTTTTTTTTTTTAAGTCTTTTTCTGCTTGCATGCATTTGTTGGTTTTTCTGACGATGAGATTTATTTTGGACTCATCGACTTTTAATTCTCGCATTGAAGGATACGGTGGTTTCTTTTATTCCCTGGTACTGTGTTTGAGGTACTAACGGAAAGGAAAGTAGAAATTAGGGGTTAAAAATGATGTTTTGTGTTGGATGATAGTGAGTTTGATCAGTTGACTGCTGCTTCTGCAGATTGTGTCTTATTTCGAGTTGAACTGGTTGGCAGCACACACTGCACTAATTGTAGGAGTTTTGATAGCCTGTTTCTGTTCTTGATTCTATGCTACTCCAATGCACATTGAAAGGTTTGGAAGAAGAGATTTATATTACATGATTGTTATCGGAAAGTATTTGTAAGCTTGTAGATTGCTATTAAGAAGATCAGGAAACTTTATAGTTCTTCTCCCTTTTTTATTCAATTCACTTTTTTTTTTTTTCTCTTCTCCTGTTTGCACAGATGGATTATGTTCTAGTGATAGAATAAATCCTTTGTAGATGATTTTGGTGGTGGATTTTGGTATAGATCCTTATGAATATAAAATAAATGGAAGTGACCAGAATACCTTAAAAAGAAACATTATATATAACTATGAATAGCGAAAATAGTGCCTAAATTAATTTGGTCATGTCTTGCATTGCCTTCAGAACACTTTTGAAAAGTCTGGAAGTTGCAGTAAGTTCTAATGAAGTTTGACTCAATAACTGTCATATTTGACATGGGAATTTGGTCAGTGACAAACTGATGAATCGATTTAAGGATTTGGTTTGGAAGAATTTCCTTTCCATGAATGTTTTGTTAGGTGAGGATTTTATTTAGATGGAATAGAAGCCTATGCTCTAATCAATCATGTAAAGAATGGTGAATTTGTTTGAGTTCTTGGTAAAACTGTGAAAAATAATCATGTTCAGGAGATCTTCATGCTTCTCTATTTGTTTGGTACCAGAGAGACCCAGACCCACCTGTTTTAAGCATTTTTATTTTTTTAACTGCAAAGCATTGTTTGTCTATTCATCATCTTTCATTGGTTTTATGCAGAACAAAACTTGTTTATAATTTCAAGGTTTCTTTCCTAGCATGGTTGCTCCTCCATTTTGACATTTCTAATCCATATAAGTGAAAGAAAAAAAAGTTTCAGCCAGTCACCTTGTTACTCTTCTGTTTTCATTGTTCTTTTGTCCTATTCCTCCTGTCTTTGCATTTGATTTTCTAACTTGGATATATTCTGTTTCTTTATGCTATGTTACCAAATTTGTTTGCTTTAGAACTGTGAGAAATTCCTCTAACACCTGTGGTGGTATTAGGAAGTGAGGATGCCTGCAGCAGGCATCAGGGGTGCACCTAAAAATCCAAGAGAGATGAAAGATGACACCAGTTCTTCACGTGATGAAAAATTGGTAAAGTTTTTCTCTCTTTAAGATAAGATTATTCCTTCTATTATTGGTTTGATCTGTCAACATCCAATGTGTTTATTGGATGTCAAAATTCTGGCATCTATATCGGATGAGCTAAACTTTAAATTCATCTAGAAGTATGTTTATTCATTATCCAACTTGCTCATTTAAGAGTAAAACTAATGAATGTATCAAAACAAAAGTGATCATTCACTCTGTTAAGAGATGCCAAATTGGATTTCTCTGATATATTGTTCTTGATGTTCTTCTATAGAGGCTTCACTTTTTGGATGGATCTAGAGAGGCCTTATTGGATTAGGATTTAGGGCCATAAATGTTTCTTCAATTAGATTAAATTTCATTTCTAATTGATAGGAGATTATCACTCGTTGGAAATTTAATTAATCAACTTATGATCTTTCTTACATTCTATCAATTGCTTGTCGAAACCTATTCTTCTAATAGGGATAAAAACATTGATACTAAACTTGACAAACCCTCGGTTGATATCTAAAGAGAAAATGTAAGAGGTAATTCTTTTTCCAAGGATTCTTTGGGGCTAATTGTGCTATTGCCTTTTGTAATAGCATCACAAAATCTGGTGGTTGTTGCTGAACCCATCCCAAATGTCTTAAACAATTTTTTTATGCATATATTAATAGTACAAGAATATGATTAGTTCATATTTTGCTTGTCAGTGGACCTGTAACCCTTATTTTTATCTATTAGTTGATTTCATTTTATTATGAATTTTCTCTTGTTACTCATATCTTTTGATTAAATAAAGGAAATAGTGCAAGAATATCATTTGTGCATATTTTTTTCTTGAGTACTCCTGTAAGCCTTATTTATCTATTAGTTGACTTCATCAAATTACAGATTTTCACATATGACTTGTTTGTTTGTCTCTGATGGTCTAGATTGTGATGCGTGCCTTATCAAGTCCACCCTTCAGAAATTATAATGTTTGGTTGTCTCTTTCTGATTCAAAATATGCTGGAACTGCATTGTTGATAAAAAAGTGTTTTGAACCCCAGAAGGTCTATTTCTCGCTTGATAAAAAAGGTTTGGTTGTGTTCATTCCTTTTTTTTTTTTTCTGCCTTTTATTTGAACTTAGTGGTGTCCTAATTGTCACCCCTTGTTAATCTATTGCTTTCAGGTATTACAACCTAAGGGTGTAAAAGGGAAATGCCAAGTTTATCATGCTCCACATACTTGTGTAGTCTCAAGAACCAATGTTCTGTTGCTTGTTTGTCAGTGTATTTGATTTGAACTTTAACCATATGATGATGTTGATCTTTCATGTTTGATGCTAGATTTGGTTGTCCAGATTTCAGGGTTTCTATACCTATCCCTTTTCAAGAATTCACATATCGTTTTTCTCCTTTTTGGGATATTTGACTCTTTTTTTTAGTATTATCCGGGCAACGTTTATTGATCTTTAAGTTTGTGTTGGAGGCACGGGTTTGATTTCTTGCTTTGTTTTCCCTTTTCCTTCTTTTTGGATTAACACGCACTTCCAAGAATTATCCAGATCTAAATTGTTACTCCCTTCATCCGAAATTGAATGTCTCATTTTGAGTATTTTAAGAAAATTAGTTACTTGGTTCATTTTACACTTAGTAATATTCACTCCTTAAGAAAATTTTAACTAATTTAGGAAATAGGATATTCATTTCTGGACAACTCAAGATAGAAATGTGGATATTCAATTCCAGACGGAGGGAGTATATTGTAATTATTCTTTCAGCTAGTCAGTCTCCAGTGCAAAATATTCTGCCCCATTTACCAAGAACCAGTATTTGTAAGTTGTATTCAGGTGCTATGTATACAACATCGGATTCATTGACTAACTGCAGCTCATTCAAAATCTCTTTCCTGGCATCTCTCCTATTATAAGCAAATTACCATACTTCTGACATTCTCTGAGGTCACTAACGATGTTGCTTTATTTTAAGAAGATTCTTCTGAATCATGGACATCTTTTGTCTCTGTTGTCTCCTGTTGATCATTAATTGTTTTTGATGTCTCTTTTTGGGACAATTTTGAATGGTCTGTTCTTAAAAGCCTGACCCATCTGGGATTTAACAAGTAAGCCTTTTCTGAATTGAGAAACATGTACCCTTGCATCTATAAATTTCGGACTACTCATCTGCCAGCCATTCTTTTGTTCAGTCATATAACTGCAGACCTAGATGACATCCTACAAAGGCCTTGGGCCCTCAAACAACTTAAATGTTAACAATTAGTTGTTGCTGTTTTTCTGCTCTTATGAAATTCTGTGAAATTCACCCATATTGAGCAGAGGAAAACACTTTGGCTCCTTTCTAGAAATCTTCTGGAGTTTGATGTTTTCTGGATGTTTTGCATCTACATTTTCCTCAATTGAAAATGTAAGGCAATAATCAAAGGAGACTTGACATTTATTTTCTTATTGCTAGGATCAAAGCATGAACCTGATGGTCGTGTTATCTTAGCAGAATTTAAATCGCTCCAAGTATTGAATACATATGTTCCAAACAATGGTTGGAAAGAGGAGGAATCTTCTTTCCAGAGGAGAAGAAAATGGGACAAGAGGATGTTAGAATTTGTTCTACAAAATTTAGATAAACCTCTAATCTGGTGTGGTGACCTTAATGTAAGGTAACTTTTTGCCTGCTTTATGTCCTTTTCCTGTTATGGTTCTTTATGTGCTATTATTCTTTCAAGAACAGTTCAATTAAATTAATGTATAAGAAGTTTCTGATGTATGCTCATCTTTTAATTACTTTCTTACCTGAATCTAACATGCACTCTGGGTCTTCCCAAGAATTTTTCTTTCCTTTTCAAATCACTGTTGCTCCTTACAAAAAGGGGTTATAGAAACAATTAGGGCAAGCTCATTTTTCTTTTGGTGCTAAAAACAACACCTTCTTATCTTCACTTGCATTATTGTATCCCTGTAACACACTGAATCCACCAATGAATTTTTGGATATTCTCTCTATTTTCTTTCTGTTTAGGATACTTAACCTCTTCATGTCATTGTAGTCATGAAGATATAGATGTGAGTCATCCAGAATTTTTCAGCACAGCAAAGCTCAATGGTTATGTTCCTCCAAATAAAGAGGTGACCTCATATGCTGGCTTCTTGCAAACTGTCTATTTCATTTCTGAACATAATATTTGATGGATCAATTTTATCTCTACATTTATTTTTTCATCTGTTCAACCGGCACTCCCCCCTATTTCTCCTCAGTCAAACAAGGTTGTATCACTTTTAAACCAAGGTAGTTTATGAATTTCTTTCTGAGAACAAGTTGGTAAATCTGTACTACAAATGTTATGCACAGAGAAAATATTCTATTTGGCTCATGTGGATGCCTAACCACTTGTAAAGTGTTGAGCCATATCTGAAGGACAGTGATGATAATCTCAGAACTAAAATTTATCTGAAAATTTAAGTCATAAGGAATTGGGTCTCTGACCTGTTTTGAAGAATTAAGGATTATGGAAATGTATGTTAAGTAATTGAACTTGCTATTCCTTTCATTTAAAGTTGCCTCTCAAAGTGAATATACCTCCTGGGTTACATAACTGATGGATTTTTTATTTGTGACTTGTGACATCTATTACTTTTTCAAGATTATGAGGATGTTCACCAGAAAACCCTATGCCTATATGTGTCTTTACTGTGGCAAAATTGTAGCTTGAAGAGCAATGCAGGCATTGATACATATCTAAAAATAGTTTGCAGATCCTGTTCTTTGACCAACATGTTTACCATGATGCAGGATTGCGGACAGCCTGGATTTACCTTGAATGAGAGAAGGCGCTTTGGTAACATATTGAAAGAGTATGTGGAACCTTCTTTGCTTTTCCGATTGTTCTTGTAGAGCTAATAGCCATAAGTTCTGGCACACAATATTTTCCCCCTCTAAAAGAGGTTATCTGAGATGTTTAATATGATGCTGCACTGTTCTAACTCTTTGCTCAAGACATAAACTGCTGTTTCTGTAATACAATGATCCCCTCCTCTTTATTCAAACATTTCTCTTGCTTTTGTAGCAGGAGTTATGGCCAACATTCTCAGATTTCTTCTTCTATCTCTTTCTCTCCATATGTAAAATATTTGTGCCATTCTTGTCAGTAACCTTACTACCTTTATTATTATTATTACATAAATAAGCGATCTGTTTAAATTTTTGTCTGGTTGAAGTAACAGCTCATGAAATGACTGTATGTCTTAGTGGACTTCAGACTTCAGTGTCTCGTCTATGAGCCATAGCCTTGTTTTAATGTGCTGGAACCTGGAGATGGACTATGACATGGAATCTTGCAAACTATCTGCTTTAACAGAAGGATATTCTAAGGGAAATAGAGGGCACTTTTTATTGGCAAATATAGAACATGATTCATAGAATTAAAGTTATTGATACAAGTAAGAATATCATACTCAGAGCATTGTCATTATTGGCAATATATGAATCATTTTAAAAAATTTCAAGCAGGAGTGAAAATATTGGTTATCTTGTCTTTAGTTCTGCCAATAGCTCCCCTTGTGTGCCAAGCATGTTTCTCCTTTTGAACTAAAGTTCCAGCTGTTTCTTGAAGTGCAAGTGTTGTCAGTATTGTTTTAGATTTGGGGCATAGCCAGTCCAGCTTTTCATGTTTTTCTTTTGGTCATCTAAGATTCTTTTTTTGACAAGCCCGAAAATTCAAACTTTTCCCATGATCCCACTGTGAACTATCCCTATTCCACTTGATATCTTTCTGAACAAAAAACTCTATCCCAGAAACATGTTCAAAAGTTGCACACTGCACCATTGTTCTGTTTTATTGAAGTTCATATTTATAACCAATTCGATAAAACATAATCAACTCTGTTTTATTGAATTTTATATTTATAACCAATTTGATAAAATATAATCAACTATGAAAGTTTAGGTTTCTATGCATGGAAATATTGAATACCAAATGGTAAAGGTGGACAAGTCATGCAGACAAGAAATAAACACTAGAAATATTTTTGAGGGTTAGCTCTGCACAGAGCTGGTAGTTTATTCTTCATGGATATTGTTTAAGTTTAGAATACAAGTGACATGTGACCTAGACCATTGCATTCCAATTCTTTTCTCTTTGCACCCTAAGTTCTCTTGGAGCATGAGCAACATATTTACAACAAAAATTAGATTTTCTTTTCTTCCAATTTTGCTTTCAGGGTACCATATCGTTTGTGCCACCCAAGTTCATGCAATTTCGATCTTAATTGTAGAGGAGACATTGAATTTACTGTTAAGAAGCTCAATGCATAAAATTGTATGCTACTATAGTAATAGAGCCCCTTACATCAAATTATTGTTTATCCTTGTGATGTATCTCTGAGAAACTTCAATTAAATGAACTCATGTACCTGATTTCTGGTTTGAAATGGCAATGTCTCAGGGGGAAGCTAGTCGATGCCTACAGATACCTGCATAAGGACAAAGACATGGAACGTGGGTTCTCATGGTCAGGGAACCCTGTTGGAAAGTGAGCTATGACCTTTCTCTTTCTTTTATTTCTTTTAGATTTTATGTAAATTGCAATTACAACTATAAGCAGACTGTATTAGGCCATAATGGCATCTGATACTGACATTATAAGTAAATACAATCCGTCCATTGTATCTTTTATTGCAAAAATTTAGTCTCATGCTGAGTTGCATACCTGATAATGTTGTATTTCTTTCAGGTACCGTGGGAAAAGAATGAGGATTGACTATTTTGCTGTATCAGAGAAACTTCAAGACAGGATTGTTTCATGTGAGATGCATGGCCAGGGAATTGAACTAGACGGTAACTTTATATCTCGCATTCTGTCTACTCCATTATAACATCCTGCAGTATTTTTTCACAAGTCGTAATCTGAATATCCCTTCATTGATAATTTGTCTTACACTTTCAAATGCTTTTCTTTTTAAGCGCATCTGTGGCTTCTTGGCATTGAGTTACTGACATTAGAAATTAGCATTTGGTACAACCGTGCAACTGTAATTAGCATTAGAAACTCAATTTGGTTGCCTGTTACATTTTTCTGCAAAATCTTCAGAGAGCCAATAGGTTATCTTGAAGGATTAAGGTCCCTCAAAATGGAAAAGGAATTTTCATAGCCATTCTCACAAGGTTTTTTTTTTTTCCTTGAAGAATCTTGTCTAAAATATGATTTGGTCTACTTGCAGGATTTTATGGGAGTGATCACTGCCCAGTATCCCTGGAACTTTCTTGCAGCAGCCCTGAGGAGGAGAAGGAAAGCTAAATTTTTCCTTTAGAATGAACACTTTGGAAGATCAGAGAACCTGCTGACTACTAATGCTAATGTACTCTCAGGCATTTGGGGACTTGATTCAAATTATTGTAAATGTGATCTAGTTAGGTTAAGTTTGGATTGTCCTTGATGTGATTCCTTTGAAATGGTTTCTCCAAAAACATACCAACTTAAGAAATTTTATCCATGGCTTACCTAAGGGTTCAAATTAGTTACAATGACATATAATGATTTTCAATTATCAACTATTGTCTTAATGTTAGTAGACAAATCAATACCCTAATCAAAGTGACGAAGAGTCCAAGAATAGTTAAATCAAAAACCCTAAGAGAGTTAAAAGGAAGAACACTCAAAAAGAATAAGTTTGATTCAAAAGGATTTTTTAATTTGATAAAATCATGTTTGTGTAATAATTGGTTGAAAGTCAAAAATGAAGAGAGTACGGTTCTAAATCCAAAAATATCCTAAACAATTCGTCCTATGTTGAAAGTATATAAAAACCTTAGGAATAAAATTTAAATTACAAGGATGCAAAAAAAGTGAAGAAAATCAAGCAAAGATGATGGAAATTGATCCTCGACTGGCTCCAATTGGTGCATCGATCGATGGATTGATTGTTCTCTGTCTCAACACCAGCATTCGATCGGTGCGAATTGTCCATTTGATGCAAGGACCGGTGGTTCTCTGGAAGACATCCCGGTTGCTACAAGCAACCGATGCACTTGAAGCTTTAATCGGTGCCTGCTTGGAGGGCTGGTTCTTCTCGATCTCTTCTTCGCCAAGCTTGTTTTCAAGCCTCTTCTTAGTCCTTTCCTTCTAGGCTTTCTCCCCTTGATTCCTCAACTCTCCAAGGACTATCCTCCCAAAATCCTTTCTTCATGTGAACATTGTAACATCTTCTTGATTGACCTTCATTGTCCATTGATCTCCTCTCAAAAATGACATTGCGTTCAATTTGTCTTCCTTGTCTTGCACATATGCTATCAAGGCCTTCCTCATTCTTGAAGCTTTATACTTGTATTTGAAATACAAGTTCTTGTATGAGGCTTCATTGCTTAGTATCATAGTTCTCTCATTCTTGATGTGCAAGTCCGTATAATCATGTTTTCTTCCAAAAACTTCATCTTCAATGCACTCATTCTTTGATGACTTCTATAATAGCTCCACCCATGTTAGGATTGCTCATTGATATCCATCATTCCCCCTCACCTCAAAAGGATTTGTCCTTAAATCTTCAAGTCCTAGATAGAGAAGAGAATTGTCACTATCATGGATTAAAAGATTAATATGAATCTTATCATGTGAATCCAAGCTCTCAAGAACTAGGCATGGGTCATCCTTCTTTGGGAAAATGTCATGAAGATACCTTAATCTTTGTTCCTTAATAGGTTGCAGCCATTCTTTGGTGCAAATGAACCTCCTTTCACCTACAATAAACTCATGAACAAGAGCAATATAGCCAAGCACGAATATGCAATTCAAGCACCAAGGAAACAAAGATTTTCCATTGGAAGCACAAACCAAAAAGAATACAGGTCTATGACTTCTGAGGCTTGATATAATTGATTTTCATATCTCCCATTTAAGCACAATAAATATAAAAAAACTTTACCTTAACATAGCATATGCAAGCCCTCCATCAAAGACATCAAACATATGTATGAAATCAATAAGAAAATAACCATCATATATGCTAGAACTCATAAATTCACTCAAGATGGACATCATCATGTTTTCCTAAAAACAGAGGATATTTCCGAAACTCCCAAAATCTCAACATATCTTTATTCTTGGCACAAAACATAAACCATAACATCATGTAGTTCCACTAGTCATGCCAAATAGAGATTAAACACATAGCAAACTCATTGATCTCATCCCCATAAAGTTCAACTTCATTAAAGATCAACTTCTCATCATAAATAATATTTTCACGAGATATAAACAAGAATGCTCCAACAATCATAGGCTTCTTTTTTATATGTAGTCCGAAGACCTGTTTTTTAAATAAGACATTCAAGGTTTTAGGACTTACATATTTCACAAAATCAACTTTATAATTCTCAAAATTCAACAACTCAAAGACATTATGCTTGGAACAATCAAGAACACATAAGATACCAATTCTAAGCATATTACTAGACTTGTAAAAAAGAACTAGTCCAAGCCCAGCTAAGCCTTAGAAGATCAGGGTTGGGTTGGGCTTAAGTCTTGTTTTGAAGGGCAAATAATATTAAAGCCCAGTTAGCCCTTAAAAATCCAAAGGCCCCTACCTTTAGATTTCTTAATATTTAAATAATATTAATATTTAATATTTGTAATTAATCACATGTATCTGCTACAGCTACAAAATGGTAGAAGAAAATCTGTCCACTGTTTGAAGGAAAAAAAAAAACCTTAAGAATAGTATAACATGATAATAGAGTCCACTGCTTGAAGAAAATCCGGAATAACCATAAATCAAACTATTGGGTCCTCTTCAAAGTATAAAAGCACTTGCATAACGCAACCACCGGAAAAGATGATAGAAAAGATGTCCACCATTTATGAAATTCAGGATTAAGTACAACTTTGATTTCGTCTGCATCAATATAAGATGTCCAAACATGAGACAGTAATGTATCAAATGCATATAATAATGAATATACCCAAAGTGAAAATCCTACATCTGGTTAGGTTTTCAGTAGATGAAATTATAACCACATGACCTACAATATAGGATACCCAAATTTGAAGAGAATAAGCTCTTTGACTAAAATGATAATGGCATACTGCCAATCTTGAGATATTAAGAAAAAAGACTAAAATGAACAAGAAAAGTAGCTTCGTATTAAGTACCGTCTTCAAAAATAAAAAAGAAACTGTAAATATGACAACCAATCTAAGACAAGATATATATACACATACTATATACATATATATATATAGATTTGCTAAGAGCCCGCCTTAATGCGCTCTCCAACCATTATCGTAACGGAATTCTTGCTCCACTTGGTTGGCTGCATGAGT
The DNA here is from genome assembly GCA_028571225.1 of Parsonsia alboflavescens. NCBI lineage: Eukaryota > Viridiplantae > Streptophyta > Magnoliopsida > Gentianales > Apocynaceae > Parsonsia > Parsonsia alboflavescens. The sequence goes on along the minus strand of JAOXNR010052478.1, from coordinate 45 downwards.
ACTGTAGCAAGAATTCCGTTACGGTAACGGTTAGAGTGCGCCTTA